>PVJX010027793.1:0-24465 GCA_004027295.1 Dolichotis patagonum | reverse complement strand
AAAACCCCAAGCTTTCCTTCTAACAACTGTAACATATTTTAAAAATCATCTCAATGCCAGCCTAAATGAGATTATCTTTCTCTATTTAACTAACTGCCTAAATCAAAATATATAACTCTGTAAAAGTTATTGTCAAAAGTTATTGTCCAAAAATAATTTTTGGAATTTTATTCATAATCATTAAGTTTAATGAAAAGTTATTTGAGAGACTGAGTATAGTCAAATTAAAAATAAAAAGAAAAAATAAGAAAAAACCCATAGATTCATAAATGATACAAACATTAAAAGTATTGTATAAAATCTATAAAATAATTAATATTTTTAGGAAAACATGAAAAATGAAAACTCTAAGCAAAGAATAAATATATATAATATACATATGTCTTAGATGATTTATATATGTGGAACCTATACATATTATAACTAAAAATTAATTCAGATGAGACCCAGTATATGGTTTTAATAGGGGATGAGAACCTGCTAAAGAGAAATATAGTAAACTGGATGGAATAAAGATCTATAGGAAATATTCAGACTAAAGCATGAATAGATGTAAGGATAGAAAACAGAAAATACAAAAAATATAATTAGGTAAATGTAAATTAAAATAACAGAAGTCCACTAAATATCCAAAGGGTGGATAAAACTAGCATGATACGGCTCCAAAAGTGAAATAGAATAGAAGACAAGAAACAACCCCTAGACACCTATAGTCATTTGATTTTTGACAAAGATAAGTGGAGAAAAGATAACCTGAAATAACTGATTATCCATGTGCAGAAAAATGAATCCAGATTGTATCTGTCACCCTGTACTAAAATCAAATTTAAAAGGATCAAAGACTTAGATATAAAAAATAAAGCTGCTGGAAAACAACATAGGGGAAACACTTTAAGCCATAAACACAGGCAATGACTTCCTGCCTAGAATAAATAATGGGCTTTACATCAAATTATGGTTTCTGCTCAGCAAAGAACACAATCAGCAAATGGAAGACACAACCTACAAAATATAGAAACAATGTTTTCTGAGTAGCTACTTTTCTGATAGAGGACTAACATCTAAAACACATAAAGATGTCAGAAAGATTAACCACAACCCCAAGTAAACAAATGGCCTACTCAGAGAATGGGCAAATACAATCAATAGGCATGTCTCAAAAGAAAAAGTCCACATGGCTAATAAAGTACACAAAAATGGTCATATTAGCCACTAGAGAGATGTACCTTAAAACTCTGAGAGTCTATCTTACTCCAATTGGAATGGCTATCATCAAGAACCCAAAACAAGCTGGGGATCTGGCTCAGTGGCTTAAGCGCCTGCCTGGCAAGCGCAAGGTCATGAGTTCAATCCGCGGTACCAAAAAAAAAAAGAACTCAAAACAAAACAAAACAAAACAAAAACAGATAAGAAAGAAAGTAAAGAAAGAAAAAAGGAGGGAGGGAAGGAAGGAAGGAAGGAAGGAAGGAAGGAAGGAAGGAAGGAAGGAAGGAAGGAAAGAAAGAAAGAAAAGTGCTGGTGAGGGTGAGGGAAATGAAAATCAAAAAACCATATAGATGTTTAACTGAAAAATGCATTAAGCTCTCTGTTCACTATTGGTGGAAGTAAACTAATAAAACCACTGTGAAAATCAGTATGGCAAATCCTTAAAAATTAAAAATAGAAATTTCATTTGAACCAAATGTACCTTTCTTGAGATCTTCTCAAGAAGTTAAAGAATCTACTGCTACATGCACACCCTTTTTTAAAATTACAGCACAATATAAAATAGTTAAGCTCTAGAAACAGCTTAGTTGTCTATGAACAGATGAATGAATAAAGAAAATGTGAATATACATCATAATGCTCAGTGCAACAAGTCACACGGAAAGTGATTCATGGTTTCTCTTCTATGACAAGCACAAAATGTAGATTAGATAAACTGTAAAATAAAGATAAATGGTAGAAAATAGTGAGATAGCCATTTTGGAAAAAGGGAAAGGAAACCAAGGAATGGAGGAGGGTAGGAGAAAAGAGTGAATGATAAAGAAAAAATATGTGTGTATCAGTTCTCCAAATCAATATAACTGTTGTGTATCATAAATGTACACTAATTTTTAAAGAGGGGCAAAACTGAAAGACTAAAACTATCCAACAGTGGTGGAAAAATAGAACTTCTCCTCTCATATACCACTGTGGGGAAATAAATTAATACAATATTTTAGGAAATCATTTAGAAAAATCTAAAGGTAAACAAAAGGATAGCAAAACAACTGTACAAGGATTTCCTATATGAGCAAGAGTGAATCTTCTAAGAAACTAGGCATTTATTTTGCAGGTCAGAGAAGAGCTAAGAGGAGTATCTAACTATGAAAATACGTTAAGATTTTTCCCATCTTAATTAGAATATTTGTTTAAGAAAACAATTTAATCTTTTCATTTGTTTTTTAGCACTAAGACTCAAACTCAAGGTCTGAGGTATGATAGACACATACTTGATTACTGATTAATTATTTTATATATTTTTACATATTTCTCAGTTTTTATTTTTCATTATTATGTTTGCCATGCATAAAGATTACATTTCTCTTAGACAGTTGGTACATGTACAGAACACATCTTAATTCTTTTTTCATGTTATTCTCCTTCTCTTCCTCTCCTCTCTTTCTATCTCTTGATTCCTTTCCCCTTTGAGAAAGATCCATCTACAGTTTTGTGTATCTATTTACTAATTATATTACATATATACCTTTCCATTGGCATGTATAACAAATATGATTGAATTATCAAGTGCACACAAAATAAGAACACATGCTCAGCTGTTTTTTATTTTCTATATTGTTTCTATTTTTACATTAAACACTATAATATTTAATAAAAAGTGAAAATTTTATACTGGAGAGATATAGTTCACTCACTTAAGCAGGTTTCTTTTCCTTTTTATCATACCACCCAAATACTCTAAGTCAGTTGTCAAAAATCACCTTTGGTCATCTCTGTACCCAACAACTTTGTTAATTTTAAAATTCCTTCTTGACTTTCACTATCCAATTGCAACCAAAATGATTTCAAAGAAAAGTTTGAAGTTTTCAAAGTTTTTATCCTATTTCTGACTATTCTCTTTTTTTTTCTTTAAAACACTTTTTGTGAATTTCCTTTAAATTTGCACACATAGATTTTAGGTATCCTTTGGAAGAGAGGTGGTTTTACATATCATCCTGCTTCTTTAAGCGGAACAGCAGAACTAAGACACACTTCAATTCTCTACAGTGACAGAAAGTAAACAACTAGACTTTCTAAATGTCTTATCTCCTTGCATTGCCTTTTTCGCTTCCTTGCATTGCCTTTTATCGCTTCCTACCAATATATCACTTCAAGTGACAACAGCGCAATCTTCAAACTCCTGCAGTGAAGTTTGCCGCCACAGCCCTCCATGACTCAGACGACTTACATATTTTACTGATTTCAAAGATATGCACTGACTTCTTGTTTTGAGTTACTGAGTCACATTCCCAAATGAAACCATAAATTTTAAAGACTACATCTTAAAACTATCAGTAAAACAAAAACCCCAAATCACATGCAGCACATATTCAGAATTTTTGCTTTTATCTCATCAAGATACTCCCAGGATTAAGCATGCTTATAAACACGCTGATGAAAAGAACTGTGGCTGGGAATTGAACTAATTTGTGGGACAGAATGTGTGTATGCATAACTAAAAGTTGAAAAAGATCTCTGATTTATTGAGTGACAAATTTGTTTTTCAGTAATGGTGATAATCCTCTTTAAACTCATGCACAGAACAATTATCTGTCCCCATGGGAAACACTCTTTTATGTAGCTCTAGTACTTTAAATATGACCTTCTCTTCTCTTGCTCTAATGGTAGGTGGCTCAACAGGAACAGGCACTGGTAAACAAAATGATAACTTGGCTAAAGCTACAAGTTTCCTCAGAAACAAAATATTAAATCTCTTAATTACTCATTGCACATAAAATTCACTTGTTAGCAGAACATTCACAAATAAATGAAACATTTTAGTTCCGCAGGTATTTTCTTATTAATTAAATAAATATAATATTTTGAGTATCAAAAACTTAGAGCTTCTTTTCCTAAATTTTCATGTTTTCTGAATTGAACTTCACTTACCTGACAAATATAATTACCACAATTTAGAAGTATAAATCTAGGAGGAAAGAATCAAAATAGACCATTGAACCAGCTTTCAGCTGAATGAGCTTCATTTTTTTAAAATAAAACTCATCCATCATGTAGTTCATTTCATTTGTGATTTGAGTGCAAAGCATTTCATAATCTTAGACACTGGTCTTATGCCTGTTTTAGAAAAAGAGAAGTAACAAGCTTCTTGTACCCAGAGACACTGAGCCCTTCTACCTCTAACATGGAAGACCAGCTGTGGAGATGTCTAGTTTCTGATTCCACTTGCATGGAGCCTAGAAATCAGCATTCTGCCACAATATCAAGTAGAAAATGAAGTTGGAAGATATTGGGGAGAATGAACTATGTATCCTCTGTCAGGCATAGCTGGGTTTAGGTCCTGTTTTCTAAGGTTTGGGTGTCATTTTCTTAAGCTAACCTAGCACAAGGCTCCCAACAGTAATTTAAACAATCAGCTCTGTAAAACATGAATGTTGGGGATGGGCAGGATGATGTGTGAAGATGACAGTAGTTCTCCCAGTGACACTAGACCATGAGGGAGGAGAGTGTGGAAAGTGTCCTGACACAGAGAGCCAGGGAAAGTCAAGCCAAAGAGGCAATAGTGATGACTCAGTAAAGAACATGATGGCTGAAGTGAGGGCTCCAAAGGAGACAAAGTCCTCATTAGATTGGAGGAATTTCCTTTCCAGAAATAAGGTATTCACACCTCTATAAAGAATATCTTTGGTCTTGTCTGTTCAAAGTTACAATTCCTGATGCATATTACATACCCTGAGTTTTTATTGGCACATTTCAGAGTCAGGTTTTTCTGCTTATAACCCCACAGATTGACGAAAATGGTCATTTTTATGCACAAAAACTCCTAGGCAAAAAGTTCCATGGGCAACTTGTTCACAGGTTCATTTGCCTGGAGATTGTTTGCTTTTGCACTACAATACATACACGTGCTCATTCTCCTTCTGATTCTCTACCTTATAATTCTTTCTATGTTAAGCGAGAAACTGACCATCTGAAAGGTAATAAAAACATAACAGACTAAAAATTTAACTCTTACAGATCTGAGGAAGACATGAGAATGCAGAGAAAACTGGAAAGACAGGCAACACAGGCTACAGGAACCAGCACCAAGGAAATGAAGGACAATGGTGGTCAGAGGGACTATTTGGTATTATTTTTGCTTTTATGAGATCTTCACACTGCCAGTGAAGCAATGATCAGCATAGGATTAACTTAGTTGTAAACATATACAACAAAGTCAATGAAACTACTAAAAGTTAAAAAGAAAATTTAACTAATATGCTAAGAAATAAAAGAAATAGTTTCATATAAAATGAATGAATTTTCAGTAAACAAGTAAATAATGACAGACAAAAACAGCAATGAGGAACAAAAGCAGAAAATACAAAACAGTAAAAAATATGGTATATATTAATTCAAAACTGTCAATAGTAGCTTTGAACAACAGTGACTTCAAAGCTAGAAAAAATTACCAGAGATAAAGGGGTTCAGGGCTCAAGAATACATAACACTACCAAATTGTGTGTTCACCTAATCATGGAGCACCAAATTATGTGATGACAAATTGATAGAATTTCTAGGAAAAATAGACTAATTCACTATTATAGTTGGAAACTTTAACAGATCTCTATTAGAAATGGGTAGACACAGAGAGGCAAAAAACAAATTAACTCCCCTCCCTAAATAAAAGACTCAATCAAAAATGGGCAAATGAAATGAGTAGACATTTCTCTAGTGAAGAAGTACATATGGGTAACAAATACATGAATAATTGCTCAACACTCTCAGTGATTAGAGAAATGCAAATTGAAAAAAAATTAGATTCAATCTTTTCCCAGAAAAAAATAGTCATAATAAAGAAATCAAATAATAACAAGTGCTGGTGAGACTATGGGGCAGGGAAGAAACCCTTCTACATTGTTGATAGGAACAACATGAAAATCAGTACAGAGTTTCTTCAAAACTAAAACTAGGAATTCCATTTGATCTTGCTATTCCTCTTCTACATATTTTCTTGAAAGTGAAAAACATCCTATTTACATATTTAGAGCAGCAAAATCTATGATAGCTAAGTGGTGGAAACAGTCTATATGTCCATCAACAGATGAATGGATAAAGAAAATGTGGTATGTATATACAATAAACTACAACTCTGCAAAGAGAAAGATAACTTTGAGCTATCTGTAGGAAAATGGATGTACTTTAAGACCATAATATTGACTAAAATGAGTAAGATACACAAAATTAAATATTACCTGGTTTCTCTTATATGAGAAAAACAAATTATAAATAGATAGCAAAATAAAAGATAAATAATAGGAATTAGGGAGATGAATTCTTCTCATTTGAGAGGGGGATCAGGACATGGATATAGAGAGGAGGAAGGGGAGAAAAAGGATAAAACACAGTGAAAGGATAAAAAAGAATAAAAGAGGATAAAAACAATTAAGATATGTTAGGTACATGTACCACACAAGAGATGGAAACTGTGTACCACAAACATGTGCTAATAAATATTAAAATATCAGTAAAGAAAACTAAACTCAATAGCATTATCAAGCAATTGAATATAACTGACATCTATATACTACTTCATCAAATAACTATAGCATATATATTTTTCTCAAGTTCACATAGAATATTCATCAGTACAGTGTAGACCACCTTCTGAACCACAAAATAATAATAAATGTAAAAGAACACATAGAATATAGTGTTTGATCTCATAATATAATGGCATTAAACTAGATTCAAATAAAAAAAGAAAACTAGACATTCTCAGAATACACTAAAATTTAAAACACACTTCTGAGTAGCACAAGGGTCAGAGGGGAAAAAAAATCTCAAATTTTAAAACATTTTAAACTGAGTTGAAATGATTCTACAATTTAATAAAATTTATGAGATGCAGACAAGCCATGCAGTGCCTGGGAGAACTAAGCCAATTCACCCTTCCCATGAGTCAGCAGAAGCCATGCTGGGCCTAAAAGGAGAAACAGGCCAATTTGCCCTTCCTGTGAGAAAACAGAAGCCATGTTAGACCTGGGAGAAGTATCAAGAATCCAATTGACCCTTTCCATGAGTTGGCACAAGCTATTCAGGGCTCAGCAGGAAAACAAGCAAATTTGCACTTCCCATGGGTCAGCAGAAGCCATGCTAGGCTTGGGAGGAGAAACAGGCCGAATTTCCCTTCCTGTGAGTCAATAGAAGCCATACTGGGCCTGCGAGGAGTATGAAGAAGCCAATTCACCCTTTCCATGAGTCAGCATAAGCCATGCAGGCCCCATGAGAAAAACAAGCCAATTCACACTTCCCGTGAGTCAGTGGAAGCCATAATGGACCTGGAAGGAGAAACAAACCAATTCACCTTTTCTATGAGTCAGAAAAAGCTGTGCTGAGACTGAGAGGAGCCAATTTTCCCTTCTCATGAGTCAACTGGTGCACAGGCAGGGCGAGAAGAACCAACTCCCTCCCTATAAGCAACTGGCTAATCTGGAAGACAGGCTGATTGGATAGCAACTAAGATACCAAACCAACTTAATGCTTGTATTGTTTGATTGACTTTGAAGGCCTAAGGCCAGTAGTTTAAGCATCTATTAAAAGGATAACAACATGCAATATAGCAAATATGGGGAATTTCCTTCTGTTTTGTTTTTGAAATCCAATATTATTCTCAATGTTTTGTTTTGTTCAATTTTATTGTTTTTGTTTTATTCAGTGTTCTGTTTTGGTTGGTTTTATTCTGTTCTGTTTTGCTTGATTTTATTATATCTGACAGTATGGGCAGCAATTTTAAAGATATCATGAGGCATTATGGTAGCCATTGTTGATTTCCCATTATCTTGTTGCAAAGGTCCTGTATCACTTTCATTGCTTTGTTTGATTGATTTCATTCTGTTCTGTTTTGTTTGATTTTATTATGTCTTATGGTATGGGCAGAAATTTTGAAGATAACACAAGCATTATGGTAGTCATTGTTGATTTTCTATTATCCTGTTTTGAAATTCTGTATCACATTCACTGTGTCATTTTGATTGGCATTATTCTATTTTATTTTGTTGGTTTTATTCCCTTTAAAATATTCTTTCATTCTTTGTTTTGATTGGTTTTATTCTGTTTTGTTTTGTTTTGTTTTGTTTGATTTTATTATGTCTGATAATATGGACACCTATTTTGAAGAAAGCAAGAGACATTGTGGTAGCCATTGTTGATTTCCTATTATCTTGTTTTGAAATCCTATATCATTTTCATTGTTCTGTTCTGATTGGTTTTATTCTGCTTGGTTTTGTTCAGTTTTATTCTCTTTAAAATAATAAAAATAAATAAAATTTATGGGATGCATTAAACAGTGACTGGAGGGATATTTATGGCAATGAACCCATTTATTAGAAAAAAACAAAGATTTAAATCAATAATCTAAGTGTCCACTTAGAAAACTAGAAAACTGAAAACAAGTCCAACATAAGAGAAGAAGAAAAATAACAGAATTTGAATATAAATCAATGGATATAAGAAATCAAAGGAGAAAATCAACACAATCATATTGGTTCTTTAAACACATTGATAAAATCAATAAGTCTCTAACTGTTTACCTGTGAAAAAAAGAGAAAGAACACAAATTATTAATTTAAGAAATGAAAGTGGGGAAATTTTCATAGATCCTATATGTTAAAATATTATGAACGACTGTGTTACCTTAGGTTTAATAACTTAGATAAGATGAACCAATTTTTGAAAGACATAATTTCATTCAAGATGAAATAACCTCAAAAGGCTTGCATTTATAACAAATTTAAATCAATAATTAGATGATTTTTAAAACATAAAATGCCAGGCTTATATGGATTTGCTAGTGGTCTATCAAAATTTTGAGGAATGAATTATGCCAGTTCTGTAGAATAACTTGCAGAAAGATATAAACACAAAGAATACTCCCTAACTTATTCTATAAAACCAGCATTATACCAATACTACAACGAGATAAAGGCATTTAAACCAAATTAAAGACCGATCCCTCTCAGAAATACCAATGTAAAAAAAAAACCCAAATCTCATTAAGAACTATTTTTCAAAATCAGTAAGTTCTTCAAATCTAACAAGAAAAACAACCCACTTAGAAACTTGACCAAAGACTTGAACAAACATTTTGCCAAAGAAAATGTGCAGGAAGCAAATCATTATATGAAAAGATGTTCAATTTCATCTGCAACTAGGGAAGCAAGAATTAAAATAACCATGAGATACCACTAGATCCCTATTCAAATACCCAAAATCTGGATGCTCAAAAGAGTATAGTCATTTTGAAAAATGGCTTGGTTATTTCTTCTAAAACTAAGCATATTTATACCATATGATCCAGAAACAGCACTCCTTTATATTTACCCAATTTAGTTAAAAATTTATCTCCATATAAAATTCTACATATAGATGCTTTTAGCAGCTTTACTTACAATTGTCAAAAACTGAAAGCAAGCAATCTATCCTTCAGTAAGTGAATGGATAAATAGTGATACATCCAATGGAATTTTATTCAGTGCTTGAAAGAAATGAATTATGCAGCCATGAAAAAATTGCACATTAGTAATTGAAAGGAATCAAAGTACAAAGGCTATAGACTACATGATTCCAACTATATGATATACTGGAAAAGGAAAAACAATGAAGACAATGCAGTGATCAGGGGTTGCCTGTGTGTAACCAAGAATGAAAAGGAGGAATACATGGAATTTTTAGAACAGTGAAAAACTCTCTAGTATTGAGTACATTTCATTACATATCATTGTATTGTGTATATGTCCAAACTCATAGAATGTACAATACCAAGAATGCAATCCTAATGTAAATATGAACACTGCAGATTACGATGTGTCAGCGTAAATTCATCAGTCATAACCAATGTTATGGAAGTTGGTATAGGAAAGCTATTTATGAGTGTGAAGAGCAAGTATATGGGAAATCTCTATACCATCCTCTCAACTTTGCTATGAGCCTAATGCTGTTCTTAAAAATGAATCCTTTTTTAAAAAAATAATAATAAATTACAAAGAAAGACTCTTATATTTGTATTTTGTGTTGGTGTTTTACATCAAATAAATCAATGTTTGAGCAAATAAATTTATTTATTGTTGGAGACCATTATGAAACAGCTCTGAGAAGGATTTAAAATTAACTAATTGGCTTTCTGTGCTTGTCTGTGAGACAGTTCTAGGCCTAGGCATCTTGCCTGGTGATGGGAGATGATTCACAGTAAGTGAATCACTGGTCCTGGCTGAGGCCTATAGTGGCCTGTGATGCCAGAGATACATTAAAAAGGCAAGATAAGTCCCCTGCTGAAGGCACCTGTCTCAAACCCCAATTATGTATATAAAGACTGCAGCTACAGGCATCTCACTCCTGCAGTCTCACTTTTACTATAACTGTAATCATGGAGATAAGACAGTTCTTCTAAACTGGCATAACTTACTACTTGGAGAAGTCTTTGAAGTGACTCCTAATGTCCTGTTCATTGCCCATGCTTTCCTCCATATCCCCTCTCTTTTTTGAAAATGTAATAAATATGGGCAGCCCAGAGAAACTCTTTGTCTTAGCCCCCTGAGTGAAGAACTCTTCAAAGGGTTTTGATCCTCCTGGAGCACTAAAATCATACCACTTGTCTCATTTATTTAAGCCTACACCATACACTTGTTTGGGAGATTGAGGATGTAGGCCAGATCCTGACAATTTATAGATAGAAATACTTTGCCTCTTTGGATCTACCACTGGTGCTAAGAGTAGTGACTTGTGAGGTGGAAGTCAGTTGAACAGCTTCTTTTGATTTCCTTATCTTCCCAGTGAATTTTCACAAATATTTTGCTTTGTCAGGAATAACATACAGCCAGGTATAATGATGCACCCCTATTATCCAAGCACTCTGGAGACTAAGGCAGCAGGATCACTGAGAGTTCAAGGACAGCCTGGGTTACTCAAGTCTAGTCTAATCTCCATAGTGAGACCCTGTTTTGATAAACCAAATAAAAGCAAATAAAATAGGAATAACATACACATTACATCTTACTAGTCAATATTCATCTTTCAGGTCTCAATTGAGTGACACACCTGGATTATATTAGCTTGATTATTATGTTCTTATAGGACTCTAAAAGTCTCTACAGTCACCTCAAATTTCACAGAGCCTCCAACTGCCATGTTTATGTTTTCTTGCTTTGTGTGGAGTTTCCACTCTGCAAAATTCCTTTCCCACTTACTTCTGTCTGTCCCAATGGAAGAAGAATATCACACTGTGTGGAGTTGGTGTCAAGCACATGGACTCTGGGATCATACTGCCTAACTTGTCTCCACAACTCTACAACTTGGTAGCTGTAAGTGGTAACAGGATGCCAGCCCTCTCTGCACCTTCGTTATCTCATCTGTAAATGGGAAAAATGAGATCTGTATTACAGGAACGGAAACCACTCCTGGAACTTTTTAACTATTCAGTAAACACTAGGCTTTCTATGTCCTTCCTCACATACAAGATGGACATAATTTTGGTCCAGCTCAAACAGTGTCTTGATGCCTTTTACAAGTCATTTTTGGTCCTTTTCAAAGCAGATTTTTTCCTATGTTTACTATGATAAATAACTTAAAACTTGGCATTTCATTCCAAAATGTTTTAGAGGCAATTATAACAAGTCCTAAAATTCTGATTTTAGTTTGCTAAATGATGTTTTTAGATTTATATTCAAGAGAAAATATTTTTCAGAGTCCTAATTTTAGTCAAATGAATTGCTATTTTCTACAGATGGCATTCCACAACAATGGAAACCAGCACAGAAAGGAAAAAAGAAGAAAAGGAAATGACATTTAACATTGAATGCCAAGCACTCTTGCCATCAGAAAACAGTCGCTTTTTGTTGATTTCTGTATCCAGAAACTTTGACCTTTGTCTCGTTTTTCAGTGATGGCTTCAGGCATATATTATTGGCTTGTAGGGTTTCTTCCTGAATGTTTGATCTTTTTGACTTGCACTTTATTTTTCATTTATAAATTATTTTTACATTATTTAGAAAAAAAGAAAATCTATGTGTTCACTCTTTTGGCTATTTTTTATGTAATAAAAATCTAAAGTAACTCCAAACTTACCACTCTGAGTCTACTGTGGTAAGAGTATTTTTCCTCATGTATTATTGTGGGCAATTTTCTTGAATTCTCTTTCATTTAAAGTTATTGACAAAGTTAAAATGAATGCATAATTACAAGAAACATCCAATTGCTTAATTCTTGAATGCATTTTAATATTTATTCCCTAAATATGATCTTACCTTTGGAGTGACTATAAAGTTACATACATTTCTTCAGTAATTTGTCAACATCCTCCTTTTCTCAGTGGCATCCAGAATCCTAAACTTAAGTCAAGTACAGTCAATCCTCACTATTTATGGATTTTATATTTGATTCACTTATTTGCTAAATATATTCCTTTTTATTTTAAAAACAAAAAAGAATAAAAACGATGCAGAATTTCAAAACAAAATAATGGATTAACATTGATTAATATATTGTACATTGTTATCTTCAAAGTAATTATTCAGATTAAGCATCAAATCAGTACCCTTTGTACTGTCACTGTGACTTGTGGACTTACGCACTTTCCTAGCTGTGATCGAACCCTTCACCATCTTGTTTTTAGTGCTCTTGCTGAAAATAATTATGTTCTTCTCCCACTCTGTTTATTGCCACATTTTCTCCATTTTGTGCTTTTTGTTGGTGATTTCTCTGCTTAAAATGCTCCCCAATCATAATGTTGGAGTAAGTGCTGTCTCATACTCCAAAGCACAAAAGACCAGTTTACCTACAGAAAGACATGCTAGATAATTGCTGTTCAGGCATAAGTCATAGTGTTGCTGGCTATGTGTTCAGTGTCAGTCAATCAACAATATGTATTAGTTGTGTCCTGTACGGAAAAACACATTAGTCTTGGTTAGATATTGACTGATTAACCAACAATCGTATTTTGAGGAGGGCTTATGGGAACCTAACCTTGTAGTTCCCCTGGGAGCCACTGATTCAATGTTTACAAATTCAGAACTTTTTCAGACTATATTGAAAAAAAAATGAAGTTGAAGAAATCACCTTCACTTACATTAAGACTTACTACTCAATTTCAGTAGCAAAGGGGTGGACATACATATCAATACAGCAGAACAGAGTCCATAACTAGCTCTACAAGAGTATATCTAATTTTGACTTTTAGCAAATTTACAAAAGCAACTCAAAGGTAAAAAAGATAGTCTTTTCAACTAATCATAGCAGCACAATTATTTTTATAATAGCACGTAAAAGGATTCAATACTTAGGAATAATTCTAACCAAAAATTTAAAGATGCATACACTGAACTACAAGATGCTGAAAAGAAAACTGAAGTGGTGGGAAAGGTATTTATGTCCACAGCTAGGAAAATGCCCTTCATTAGGATGTCAAAATGTAGTCAAACAGATTCAGTGCAGTGCCTGTCATAATCTCAGCATCCTTTTTCACAGAAATGCAAAAGTCAGCCAATCCTAAAGTTCATATGGAACTGCAAGGAACGCCCCGAAAAATGGTCTTGAAAAAGAATAATAAAGTTGGAAAACTTACACATCTTAGCTTATAAACTTGCTACAAGACATACTAGGTATAATAGCACCTACACATAAGCCTGTGGAACAGAATAGAGCCAGCTTTTTAGTAACACTTACATTTGTAGGTGGTTAATTGACTTCTGACCAGGGTGCTAATTCATTAAATGGGTAATGGACAGTCTCTTCCACAAACTTGAACTCTAACTGGATCAAAGACCTAAATATATGAGCTAATACTATTAAACTTGTACAGGAAAATGTAGGAGAAAAACTTTAGGACAGTGAATTTTGCAATAACTGCATTGTTATATTACCAAAAGATAAATAACTGTATTAGTCAAGGTTTGGTTTTACTAGAGAAAACAGATATAACATGAGAGATACAAATGTGTAAGAAATTATAAGATTGGCTTACAATGGTCAGCCACAGAGTTGAATGAGGAAGCGTGCAGAGGGTGTCTGCATACCAGAGGCTGAAGGAGTCAATCCAAGATCTGGAGTTCACCCATGTCTCATACAAGTCTGTACTACCAGGCTTATGGTTCTGTGATGGAAGACTGAAAGATCTACGATGGAAGGTTGAAGAGTCTATGCCAGAAAGCTGAAGAGTCTACATGGAAAACAGGAGATGATATCCAAACCAAAGGTGAAGACTGGAGCTTCTCCAAAGAATGGAATTCATTCGTCCTTCCTCCTTCCCTTTCATACCATCCAGGTGTTGAGCCACCCTAGGGTGTAGAGTTGCTAAGCCCATTTAGTTAAGCTTCTACATGTCTCAAGTTGACACCGTCAGCCACTACAATAACAAAATTTTAAAAATAATTAGAAACTTATCAAAACTAATAATTTTACACATCAAAGGACACTATCAAGGCAACCTACTACATGGATGAAAATATTTGCAAACTATGTATCCAGTAAAAGATTAAAATTCAGATATATGGAACACCTACAACTCAATTACAAAAAAAAATTGAAAAATTGAAAAATTGGCAATAGACTTAACTTGACAGTTCTTCAAAGAAGATATACAAATTTCCAATAA
Source organism: Dolichotis patagonum (assembly GCA_004027295.1). Classification (NCBI taxonomy): domain Eukaryota; kingdom Metazoa; phylum Chordata; class Mammalia; order Rodentia; family Caviidae; genus Dolichotis; species Dolichotis patagonum. Next base: position 9,641 of record PVJX010027793.1, on the reverse strand, counting down.
ACACATGAAAAGCTGTTCAACATTATTAGTAACTAGGGAGATGCAAATCAAAACCACAATAAAGCAACTACTAGAATGATAATAACTTTACCAAATGGAAAATAGCAATTGTTGTGAAGATATAGAAAGACTGAAATCCTTGAGTATTGTTAATGGGCATGTACAATGTCTCAGTAGTTATGAAAAGTGGTATGGGAGTACCTCGGATAGTTACATACTATAAAATTACCATATATGATTAGGCAGTTCTACTCCTACGTTTGTAATCAAAGAATTGAAAGAACTCAGATATTTATGTGCTAGCATTTTCACAACCAAAATATAGAGAAAAAACAAATTTTAATTAACAAACTAATACATAAGCAAAATGTGTTATACATGCAATAAAATTTTATTCAGTCATAAAAAGAAATGAAATTTTCACATATATTGAAAACATTTTGCTTATAAAGACATGCCAAAGTCAAACACAGGAGGATAATTATTAAAGGATTCCACTTACATGAAGAACCTAGAATATGGAAATTCATAAAAAAAAGAAAGAATAAAGATTCCAGATGATGGAAAATTAAGAAAGAAGTTTTTTTTTAATCAATAGGGAAGTTTTAGCAGGGATAATGAAGAGGATTGGTATCAATAATGATGATAGTTATAAAACACTGTGAATGCCACTGAACTGTACACTTACGAAGGGCCACAGTAAAATGTTAACATCATGTATATATTCCTACAATAAAAGCATTGCAAAATAACTGCTTACACTTATACATTTACTTTTCAAAATAAGTTTTCTTCACTACACTCATAGTTCATATAAATAATAAATGCATAGTTTTATGGTATTAGATTTCCATTAATAAACTACTCAATTCAAGGTTTTTTATTTTTGCAAAATAAACCTTAAAAACATGAAAGTATAAAACTGAATAATCCAGCTGCCTTAAAGTTGTCAAATTTTTTAAATGCACTTATCGTCAGTGGTGATTATACCACAGTCACTTCAGTGTTCATTGTTTCTACTAATTTCTACATGCTTTCTGCAACCAATGTTTGCAAAGATAATTTAATGAATGAAAGCTGAATTTGGAAACAAATATATATTTTCTTCAAAATGTCAAAGTACCAATTCTAGGGTATTCTACAATTGATTGCTGAGGCTTGCCAATTCCTCTCAAAATAATGTAAGATTGAAATTCACTTCATTCTTTTTTCAACAGAAGATGTAAAGACTGATAGTTTTCCAATTTACAATTTAAAATGTTTGTAATACTAACTTAATATCAATTTTATACCATCAATAGCTCTGAGCACTAAAGATTTCAAATGAGATTTCAATTTTGGTTTTATAAGCAAATGTAAAGTATCTCAAAACTAAATAATTTAGTATTCCAGATATTGTAGGAATTCTGTACTGTATCTGAACCTTAAGGTTTCTTTTTTCCTACACAGCATTTAATTGCATAGATTGCAGACTCTGTCTGCAGCATTTAACTTGCAGCTGTACCATTTGTTAACCTTCAAGATACTTACTCTGCTTGCACCTCGATTTCTTCACCCAGAAAGCAGACATAATTATAAGAGCTAGACCATAGAACTGTGGTAAGGTTGAAATGTAAATAATTTAAAAGAGTACTGTAGTTGGTACAGAGTAAACATATATCAGTAGTAGATAACATTTCACAAAGGATGTTTCTCTCAACATTAATGATTCTATATTAACACTTCAATCTTTAGTCTTTTCTTGTAGTTAATGAAGTTTTATCCTCTTTGCTACCATATCACTTTCATTTTTCTAAAAACATTCTTTTGTTCTTTTGCACTAATTTGTTTGTTTTGGAGATAAACATTTCTCTTTGTGACCATATGCTTCCATGAGTGACTGTGTTCCTTGTAACTAAATCAGGACTCCTAATTGTGAACCCAAACAACCAGCTTTGTTTGTAGTGGGGTTATTAACAGTTGGTAATGCCAGGAAAACATTTTCCCAAAATTGACAGTGATATTTTGTTTGGCTCTAGGTTATCTAAGGCTAAGCTTTTAAAAGTTTAGTAGCTATATTCAGAGTGTTACATTTCTTTTTCTTAAATTTTTTATTAAAAAAATAAAACAGAAAAAAAGGGTAGAGTCTTACATTTCATTTGTTGGTCTTAATGAACCAGAAATAGCTTGTTTTATTAGTCTATCAAATAAAACATCAATGAAAACCTCCAGAAGAACTATTACTTTTAATTATTTTTTTCTGTAGAACCTCTGAAAGTAAAATATATTCTCTTTGACTTTTTGACTAACAGAAGAAATCTGTACAGCACAGATCAATATTGTTAATAATTAGTACATTCAATGAATTTGAAAAAGCCAGGGTAAATAATAACACCACCATTATTTACACAGCCATGTATCACATAATGGTATTTTAACAAGAGGTCATATATGGAACATAGGTTCCATAAGATTATAAAGTGCAGTGGCATCATAGCCATTTTAATCTGTACTGGTTTTGATAATTATGTAGAATATTACTAATAGTTATTTCTTTCTGGAAAGCTCATTGGGAAATATTCACTGAGGCAACCTCCTCACCTCCCTGGTAAGCAGCCATGGCTAGAGCGAGCAGCAGGTGACCCAGGGATAGAACCAGCCAGCCAGCACCTCCCGAGATCCACACCATGTTGGAACTTAGGGCGATGGGCAACAAAGCAACCCACTTGCCTCCCTGGTAGGCAGCCGTGAGCCTACCAGTGCGCAGGCTGAGAATCAAACATCACCCCCCACCCTATTAGCAAATGGGAGACAGAGGTCTGAGCATCTCTTGGGAGGATGACCGTATGCAATATAGCAAATATGGGGGATTTCCTTCTGCCATATCTTTGAAGGCAAATATTATTATCACTGTTTTGCTTTGTTTTGATTAATTGTATTGCCCTATTCAATACTCTGTTTTGATAGGCTTTATGATGTTCTGTATTTGGTTTGATTTTGCTATACCTGATTGAAAAGACAACTATTGTGAAGACAATGAGATATAATATGGTACCTATGACTGTTATCCCGATATCCTGCTCTTAAGTTCTGCACCAATTTCATTGCATTGTCTCAATTCCTTTGTTCTGTCTTATTCTGTTGTATTTTACTACCTTCAAAACAATAGGAAAAAAAATAGTCACTGAGAAGATATAATTTGAATTAATCATGATTACATCGGTACTTTAAAGTATTTCATTCTGAATGTAAAGCAACTTTGGTGTGTCTTCTCTAAAGTAATTATTTCTACATTAATTTTTAAATTATAATTTCAATAATTAAATTTATCAACTTCCCTTAAAAATAGAAAGATTAACATAAAGTATACAAAAATTTACACAGAATGTCAAAAGCAAATTATATCAGGAGCAATATCAATAATAGTAAGATTCTGGGACCTTAATTATTGCATCAGATAAAGTGGATATTTTACATTTGCTCTATAATTCATTCTTGAAGCATATATTGAAGGCTTCCTCCAGATTTAGGACATATGGCATTGCTATTATAAAATGCATTTCTTTGTAGACAATGTTGACAAGGAAATGTTGTACCAATAAGTCTCTGCTGAAAGAATTTCAGAAACAGGTAAGCTAATTAATAATTGTTAAAATAACTGTTACTACTGATAAAATGGTCTCTGTTTTCTCTGAAATTCTGTAAAGGAATTTTTTTCTGCAAAATCACTTCCCCTCAATATCATTTGGTTTAAGTAATATCAAGATTAGAAGTTTTTATTATAAGATAAGAAGAGTTTTATTAGAAGCACAAATTTATTAGAAGACATAAATACTTTCAGGTTGACAAAAGAACTTTGCTTAATAGGATGCATTACAAATAGTTTCAAATTTAAAAGTAGTGTTTTTCTGCTTTATTCCTAACCCCATCCATATGTTTTCTAATACAAGAACTTGTGAAATTCCTACCATGTTAATTGGACATTATTTTCCAAAAAAAGTCACTATTTCATTGACCTAAGTATGTGTGAGTTATTACAATACCTATTACATTTTGGATCTTATTACTCTTGCAGTTTTTTATTATTATTTTTTATACAAGAGAGACAATATGATATTTACAAATACAAGTCTGATTTATTTCACTTATGAGTAGTCTCAAGTTGCCTCCATTTACCTACAAAAGCCTAAAGATCATCCTTTTGATAGCGAAGTAATATTATATTGTATAAAAATACCACATCTTTTTCATTCATTCTGCTGTTGATGGATATTTATGTTGTTTCCAAGATTTAGCTATTACAAGTTGCGCTGCTATAAACATGGGTGCACATATATCACCATGACATGACCTTTTCAATTTTTCTGGGAAAATACCCAGGAGGAGAATAGCTGGGTTGAACGGAACTTCCAATCCTACTCTTCTGAGAATTCTCCATACGGATTTCCACAGTGGTTGTACCAGTCTGCACTCTCACCAACAGTGGAGCAGTGTTCCTTTTTCCCCATAGCCTCACCAACATTTGTTATCTGTTGATTTCTCAATGGTACCCATTCTTTCCGGAGTGAGATGAAATCTCAATGCTGTTTTAATTTTCATTTCTCAAATGACTAGTGATGGTGAACATTTCTTTGTGTATTTGTTTGCCATTGGTATATCTTCATCTGAGAAATGTGTGTTCATCTTAGATGCCCATTTTTAGAGAGGGTCTTTGAATTTGGGGGGCTTGATATTTTTCAGTTCTTTGTATGTTCTGGATATAAGTCCTTTGTCTGAGGAATTTCTGGCTAAAATTCTTTCCCATTCTGTGGGTTTTCTTTTCACTTTGTTAGTGATTACTTTTGAAGTGCAAAAATTTTTTTAATAAGATGATATCCCAATTGTTGATTCTTTGGAGTACTTCCTGAATAGTTTGTTTTGTTCATGAATACTTTGCCTACCCCTATATCTCCAAGATTTAAGACTGAACAATTAATAAGATCCAAAATGTATAATAGATATGATAATGAAAGGGAAAGAAAGTTCTCTAAAGGATATAACTGTATGTATGTTTTAAGTGTGCAAGACAGATAACCATATGTTTTTGTTAGTTCATCAAACAGAATGGTTTCTACTGTCATTGTTTGATTGCTCACTTTTTATGCTTTGATTTTGTGACTTGAGCAACTACTTCTAGATAACAATATGTAATTTATCAACTAGTGATTTTTTACTGTTTTTTTAAAATTCTGTATTATTTCTATGCTTTTATATGTTTTGTTTTTTTCTCTAAATTAAAGAAAATAAGTATGTGTGAGTGGCCTGCCACACTTCAGAGAAATAGCTCATCTAATTAAGGGCTTTTACTAAGGCAAATGTCACATTTGGAGTGTAAGGAGGCTAAACAAAATGAAGAGCACATTAAGAAATGGCTATTAGTCTTTGAAACCTGGAAATATTTACTTAGATCATTTTGAACAATTAGAACCACAGCAAATAAATTCTTTGTAGTGTTCAAATTTTTTTATTATGTCCAAATCAAGATAGAGTTAATAGTACACATATACTGAACTGTACAATGGAAAATACTTATGTATATCGTTTGGGAAATATACTCTGTATCTCTGGCCCAGAGGAAGTTCTTGCCAAAGCAATCATGAACTTTCTGTGCTGAGCAATCTGTATGGACTTACATGTACCACTCAGAGACCTAGAAAGCAATTAACCAGAAGGAGGAAATATGGGTGTGGCACTGCTCTCCTCCCTTTGCTCTGTCACACATGTCTGAGCAGAGATTGAGGTAGCACTTTAAACAAGGGATGTGGGGGTAAAATTAGAGGAGGGAAGAGAAAGTGTGAGTGAAAACATTTGGAAACACTTTACAATGATTTATTGGAACATATTGTACTCTCATCTAACTTTCCTCTCAGAAAAGCCAAACTTTCCAACCTCAGAAGAGTGACACAATTAAAAACTATACATTTCAATAAATAGTGGGCCAGAATAAGTATGTCTTCATTTGTTTGAGATATGTCTTCAAAAATTTCAAGAAAGAAAACAACAAATACATATACAAATATAGATATATACATATTGTCTGTCTAATCCAATAGAATTCTGTGATGTGGGAAATTTTACCAATATTTCCATTTGTATAATACATTCATTGTATCAGTTGGGATCTAGTTAGGAGATAGGAACAAAACAAATTATAAAACAGAGATTAAAGATTTATTAACTTAGTACAGAGTTATTAATTAGGCAATTGAGAAGATAAAAAAAAACCACTAAATATCATAGTGGAAGTAATTGTAGGAAGAATTGATGCCCTTCCCAGTAGAGGGACAAAGGGAAAAGCTGAAGCGGTTACCCCAAGCCTAGCAGTTGGAGTGATGCGGAGACATCTACTCAGCTGAGGTAAATGTCTCTAAGGGCAGGTGAGAGCCTGGTGGGCCAGTGAAGCACATGTAATTGACTAAATTTGTTAACTAAATATGTTCAATATTATATTCAATAAATGTGACATAATAACTCACACCCACAATTTAAATGAGAAGTATAATTTAGCCCACAGTTTTAGGGAATTCAATCCATGATCTACTGGCTCTAAAGCAGAAAATCATAGTGTAAGAGTGTGGTGGAACAAAAATAATCAGTTCATGGTTGCCCAGGAACAAAGCAGGAAACAGAGCCAAAGAGAAAGTGGTAAAGAACCAGACATAAACACCAAGATCACACATCCATGACCCACTGAGACACACCCAATATGGTGTTCTACTAATCTACTGGGTGGCTCCCAAGCCAACCAAGTAAACTATCACAAAAATCACCTAAATTAAAAATGTAATATTTTATCCGTACTATCTCCTGGGCCTGAAAATGTCCTCCTCTTCACTTATACATGTCTACTTCTTTTTCATTGTACTAATGCAAATCCTGATGCCAATAACCAGCTAACAAAAATAACTTTCTTCTTTCTAGGAACTCCCATAAAATTTTGGTTCTACCTCTTACATGTCACTTACCATTGTATGTTATGATTCTTTAGTGTTGTAGTCAGGGTTTGCAAGAAGAAAGAGACAACACAGAGCACATAATTTATAGTATTGTTTATAATGGTCACCCAAGGAATCAAATACTAAGAAAGTACAGAAAATCTGCCCACACACTAAAGACCTAGAGAATCCAGCTGAGGGCCTGGAACCCACAGCAATGTCCTCCATGAGTCCAGCTGAAGACCTAAAGTCAATGATAGTAACTCATGCAAGTCTGTTTCATGGATCTTCACTGGGAAGATTCAAAGGTCAGCGGTGGAAGCTAGAAAGTATATGTCAGTGAGGTGAAGGATCTGTGCCAGCAGGCCAAGAGTTCTGCACTGGGGAAAAGAAGTGATGCTCAAAATAAGAACCAGGGCTCCCTCAAAAGTACCTCAGCCATCCTCAGCAACAAAAAGATCTCAAGCTCCTCCAACAATGAGAACAGCCAAGTTCATATTGGGAAACCAGTGTGACAAGCCTCTCCTGGAGATTAAACAGCACATATCTTTCCCTCTGGAGCCAGGAAGTGATGCTAAAAGTAAGGCCCAAAGCTCCCCCAAAGCAAAACACAGAAATTCTCAGCATCTAAGTCCTGAGCTCCTCCAATGATAACAGCTAAGTTGAAAGCAGGGAAGCCAGCATGACAAGCTCCTCCAGGAGAACTGACAGCTCCAAACAAAAAACTGGTTCTTTTTCATTTATTAATTCCATAAATATTTATTAAACTCTTATGGCTAGAACAGCATCAGGCACAAGCAAGAGAGTTGTGAACTCAGAGCTTATACATAACTTCACAAAGCTTTTCTGCTGAGATAACGTTCAAAATACTATACTATTCAGAGGCAGGCATGGTGGTGCTCACCTGTAATTTCAGCACTTGGGAAGTTGAAGTCGGAGGATTGTTGCAAGTTCAAGACCAGCCTGGGCAACAAAGTGAGCTTGAGATCAGCCTGAACTGCATAGTGAGACCCTATGTCAAAAAGACAACAAAAAAGTATACTATTCAAAATAATATCATATTCATTATATATAAAGTGAAAATTAAAGATTATAAAAACCTTATCAGTCAGGGATGATGGCATGCACCAGTAATCCCAATACTCTTGGAGGCTGAGGCAGAAGGATCAAAAACTCAAGCCCAGCCTGAGAAATTTAGCAATTTAGTGAGATTGTGTCTCAAAATAAAATACAAAAAAAAAGGTTGGGTATGTAGCTCAGTATCAAGACCCAATTCTCAGTACTAAAAGAAAAAAAGCAAAACAGCAGCAAAGCTTATTAAGTAAAGATGTGATTGCTTGAGAGTGTGTCCAATCTTTGGAGTTAGGAGACAGAAGGGTAACTATCTTTGTTAAGTACAGTATTTATGAAGAAGGAAAAAGATGTTGAAAAGTTGTGAAAAGGCTTTCATGTTTCTCATTTTGTAGAATGAGTTAAAAAAAAATGCTTCTCACTAGTTAGAATTCTTAGAATCAGTGCAAATCCCAAACATCTGGGATACATGTTTAAAATATTTTTATGTCAATGATTTCCACCATAAATTAGGAAAATTCAACAATTGCACTAAACCTAGCTCCTTGCTGTAAAGTGGAAATGGAAGGCACAGTAGAGCACACAATTTGGCTTGAAATTTCATCTCAATTTGAGACTAAAACATTTTGTACAAAATTAACCAGGCATTTACATAAAGATTTTATTTTGTGAGAAAAGTAAAAGCAATAGTCTCTATATGTTATGCGATGATATTTTTCATGAAAGGAACTTATTGAGCAAAAGGTAAAGATACTTGGTACCTTCCACTAAAGTTGAAGAATTATTATATCTAAAAATGACTATTATTCAAAACACAATGCTGTTTGTTTTTATTTTATTTGTCGACAATAGAAATTTATTTCTCATATTTCTGGAGGCCATAGACCAAGGTCAGTGTTCCCCAGATCCAATGTCTGATGAAGGCTTGCTTTCTGGTTCATAGGTAAGCATATTTTCATTGTGTCTTTACATGGCCTGAGGGCCACGGTGTTCTCTGGGGTCCCTGTTATAAGGTCACAAATCCCATTTATGAGGCCCAACCTCCATGACCTAACTATCCCCAAAGGCCCCACTTCCCAATAGCATAGCTTTGGGAGTGAGTATTTCAACAGAGGAATTTTGAAGGGACACAAACTGTCAATCCATAATATCAAACAAAAAGTTAAGAAGAAAAATGTAATGAACAATATGTCCCTGCAAGCTGCAGAAGATAGATAATATTAGTGTAGTTGTAACCTATTTCAGCTTAACAAATTACTTTAAAACTCAGTAGTGTGGGGCAGGAAATATTTATTATCTCACATAAAGTCTGTCAGTCATGAATTTGGAAGCCACTTGGCTGACTAATTCTAGCTCAATGCCAAGAGATGGGCTGTAGTATTGGTTCCTCCGAAGGCTTGACAGGGATGAGGACCCACTTCAAAGATCTATTTCACTAGATTATTGGTGGAGACACCTCAGTTCTTTGCCTCAGAAACCTGACTCCAGGGCTCCTTCAGCATCCTCACCACATGGCATTTGTCTTTCCCTAGACTGAGTGATTCAAGAGAGAAATAAAAGGAAGACACAATTTATTTTATGACTGGGCTTCTACAGTCTTCTCTATATTAGAAACAA
>PVJX010027792.1:0-24520 GCA_004027295.1 Dolichotis patagonum | reverse complement strand
TTTATCTTTAAAAATTTTATTAGCATGTTTGCAATACATGTATTTTGCAAGCGCATTGGGGAGCCAGTAAACGTAGATAATGCAGCTTGTTTCTTAAAGCAATGTGTATATGAATCCTTTGTCAATTTTTAAAATTTGGATTATTGTTATTTATAATTCAATTGATAATGTTCTATGAATATTAGAGATAAAAGTTATTCACAAAACATAACTTGCAAAGGTTTCCTTTCATTTTGTGAGGGGATAGACTTTATCAAAATGGCACTTGCGTTCACTAAAAGAGTAACACAAGTGCCATTGGAGCAATTTGACATGATATTGATATGCATGTAATGGTTCTAAATTTTATGACAGAACTTGTCTAGAGTAGAGACTATTGAATTGTCAAAGAAAAGGCAAGATCTACCAAGTAAGGCCAAGCAATATAGAAAAACATTCCATTGTTAATTTCTTTTGTTTTTTTCCAAGATTATTTCCTGGGCCTCTGAACTATCTCAGTTTTTAACTCAGAACTTATTTGATCATTTTAGACATACATAGTGATCACATTAATCATAGAGGCTTTGTTCCTGTATATGATATAACTTGATAATTTTCCCCTTTTCTTTACCCTACTTTCACCTCCTCCTCCCCCCATTTATGAAACCTTTGTTTCCAGTTTTCTTTTTTCATTTTTTAAACTTTTTTCTTCTTTTCTTTCTACCTCTCTTGTTCCACTCCCTAATTTTATACGTTCTTCTTATTTCACAATAGCTATTATACATCTTGATCCTTATTTTAACTTTGGGTTTCTCAAACCAGAGAAACACTGTGACATTCACACATGTGTGTCCAATGTGTTTCACTTAAGTACATGGTCTCAAGGTGCATTCATTTACCTAAGAATGTCTCAAGCTTTATCATTCATTGTGGCAGAGTAATACTCCATTGTCTAAAAAAAAATCACATCTTCTTTATTTTTTTATTTTTATTTTTTTTTGGTACCGGGGATCGAACTCATGACCTCGCGCTTGCCAGGCAGGTGCTTAAGCCACTGAGCTAAATCCCCGGCCCACATCTTCTTTATTCATTCAGTAGTTGATGAGCATCTGGGCTGTTTTCAAAATTTGTCTATTACACACTGTGCTACTATAAACATGTGTGTGAAAATATCACTATGGTATGATGCTTTTAATTCCTTTAAGAAGATACCCAGGAGGGGAATACCTGAGTTAAATAGGAACTCCAGTCTTAGTTTTTTGAGGAATGGGCACACTGATTTCCACAGTGGTTGTGCCATTCTACCCTCACACCAACAGTAGTAAAGCATTTCTTTTTCCCATAACCTCAAAAACATTTGTGATTGTTTAAATTTTATAATAAGCCATTCTTCCAGGAGTGAGATGAAATCTCAGCATTGTTTTAATTTGCATCTCTTGAATGACAAGAGATGTTAAGCATTTTTTCATATTTTTTTGCTTTTTGTACTTCTTCTGAGAAGTGTGCAATCATCGCAGATGCCTGTTGTTGGACTGGGTTTTGAATTTGGGGTACAAATGGCAAATAAATACATGAAAAATATTCAACATCATTGGTCATTTGAAATTCAAATTAAAAATCACTGAGATTGCATCTCACTCAAGAAAACATGACCATCATTAAGAAATCAATCAATAACAAATGCGGATAAGATTGTAAGGAAAAAGCAATACTGATTCACTTTTGATGAGAATGTAGACTGGCACAACCACTGTGGAAATCAGTATGGAGATGGAATCAACCAAAATGCCCATCGACCAATAAATGGTGTTCTACTCATGGTTTCCAAGGAAAATGATACAATGAAGGGCACATAATTTATATGATTATTTTATAATAGTAACCCAAAGAGTCAAATACAAAAAAGTGTAGAAAATCTGTCCACACATCAAAGACCAAATGATCCTACCTGAGGTCTTGGATCCCATAGCAATGTCCTGCATGAGTTCAGCCTAAATTCTTAGAGGTCATGACAATGTCCCCCAGAAGTCCAACCTGAAGCCTAGTGCCCACAACCATGTGTCATGCAAGCCTGGTTCACAGATTTGCAATGGGAAAGCCAAGAGGTAAGCGATGGAAGCTGGAAAGTGTGTGCCAGTGGGATGAAGGATCTGCAATAGAGCCAGGAAGTGATGCTCAAAGTAAGGACCAGAGCTCCCCCAAAGTGAACCACAGCTGTTCTCAGCAACAACAAGGTCCTGAGATCCTCTGATGATGAGAACAACCAAGTTCATGTCAGGAAAGAAGCTCAACAAACTCCTCTGGGAGAATCAACATCAACAGGAGAAACAACAGCTCTATTTATTCCTCTCCAATTCTTCTTTATATGTTGTTGTCAACAATCCTCAGGTGGGCCATCCACACCCAGTATCATGCTTATTTAGTTCAGCTTGGTTTTACAAGTTGCTCAGCAATGTTAATACATCTCACATGAATAAAAAAGGTGGTCTTTTTATACAATGGACTACTACTCAGCCATAAAGAAGTATAAACTTGAGACTTTTATAGGTAAATGGTTACAAATTGAGACTTCACTCATAAGTGAAACAAATCAGATTCATGTGTAAACATTGTATTTTCTCCCAGTGATAAATTGAAATGGTAAATAATATCTAGAACGTACAATAGATATTGTGGAATGGAGAATAACTGCTTAAAAGGGAATAGGAGTAAGGAGGCGGGAAAGGGAAAAGGAAGGAAGAGAAAAGGAAGAAAATGCAAGGTAGCTAAACTCTTACTGTTTCTTAGTTCACTGGAAAGGAAGATTCATGCCAATATCAGTTGGAGAATTTTCTATGCCCTTACCTTGTACTTTGAGTAACGACTTTAATGAAGACAATGTGCAATGTATTATTTACTCTTATTATTCATCATTTTGCAATAAATTCTTTTACCTCTTTAACAGGATAAAATTTATAAACATTTGGAAGCTCTGATTTTTTTGTTGTTGTTGTTGTTCTTTGTATGTTCTCAGTAGTAATCCTTTGAGGAATAGCTGGCAGTGTTTTTTTTTTTCTCCACACCATTTTCTGTCTCTTCACTTTGTTGCTGTGTAAAAACGCTTTCTGGAAGATGAAATCTCAGTTGTTGATTCTTTGTGATATTTATTTTGTGATCGGGGTTTGATTCATAAAGTCTTTGTCCACATCAGTATCTTCAAGAATTTTACCTATTCTATCCTCTAGCAGATTTAGTGTTTCTGTTTTAATATTTAGATCTTTGATCCATTTTGATTTTATTTTAGTGCATGGTAAAAGATAAGGGTCCAAGTTTAATTTTCAGCATGAGGAAAGCCAGTTTTTTCAGCACCCTTTATTAGATTTTCTTCCAGTAAATGTGTTTGACACCTTTGTCAACAGTAAAGTCGCTACGTATGTCTGGAGTTGTCTCTGTATCTTCTCATCTGTTCCATTGATCATTACATCTTGTTTGTTTGTTTGTTTGCCAGTACCATGCTGTTTTTTTCAGAGATTTGCTGCTTGATTCCAGTTCTTAGATTGTGATTTCCCTGACCACGTCATGTTGTCCAGAATAGCCTTTGCTATTCTACACTCCGAACTATATTAGATCACCACTGTGTGATGAAGTTCACAGAAGAAAATATGCTAAAATGTTAATTTATGATAGTACAGCACATATTTCAAATGTCCTTTCATGAGATAATGTATGAATAGTTAAAATAGAATGTCTTTTGCCTTGTGTTATAATTCTTGTTCATATGATCTGACATTTAAAAATGAAAGTAAAACCTTTTAGTAAAAAAAATTCACTACACATTTCTTCATCTTTCTTTCAGGTATCTTCTGATTATACATATCACAATAAGTTTTAGGTATTTTGTGAGAAATTTGTTTCATTGAATTCATCTGGTAAGATAGTTTTGGAGCTAATGTTTGCAATTCCAAACATTTTTGATTTCTACTCTTAGCTAGTATAGGAAAACTTATAGTCATGTTTCTGCTAAAAATAACTGGAACTGGCCATATCAGGGAAAATATTTTGAGGACATTTAAGAATTCTGTGATACATTATCTCTCTAGTGTAAAAATAATAAAAACTGAAAGTGTAGTAAGTTCCAAAACATATATTAGATATTGTAATAATGAAAGGGAAGGAAAGTGCTCTAAAGGATATAACTGTATGTATGTTTAAATGTGTAAGATAGATGACCAAATTGCTAAGTTTTTGTTGGATCATTGAACAGAGTAGTTTGCACTGTCATTGTTTGTTCACTTTTTGTGCTTTGATTTTGTGACTTGAACAACTATTTCTGGGATGACAATATGTAATTTATCCACTAGTGATTTTTGAGTGTTACCATTTTTTTTGAAATTCTGTATTATTTCTACCCTTTTTCCTGTATTGTTTTTTTCTCTAAATAAAAAAAATAATTTCTGTGATAATGTTTGAGAGCCACAGTCATGAAAAAAAGAGTGCATGGAGAAGATTCTGAACATTATATATTCCAGTATCCTTCCAGGGTAATTTGTCATGTCTTAAGTGGAACAGGCCAAGCATTTATGAATCTCAGAGGCAAGATCAAGATTTTAGAAAATAAGAAGTACAGAGTAATAAGCCCAACTCTGTGCCAATGTGCCCCTGAAGAGTACACTGGCAGTTACTAACACTGCTCATGAGGAAAAACTAAGAAGGATATTAAGGATATTAGCAGGTGACAACAAAATGAAACAAAACAAAATAAAAAGAGGAAGACCTGCTATTCTTATAATTAGAGTTTTGTAGGAAAGTGCATAAACAAAGAAATGGTCTTACAAAAATTCGCAGGCTCTCAAGTGGTAGCCCTCAAAATCTACATCCTAAAGCTCAAATCTGAGGTACACAACAAGTTTGACACTATTCCTTAAATCACTTTAGTTCCCAGTCAAATTTAATAATTACTGTAGCAATCTTATAGACAACAGTGTGAGGGGAAAAAAAGGTAAAGTCATCCAGAGCTTCTGGGATTTTTATACAAGGCATCTGGCATGCAATAAAATTGATTTGGCATTCCATCAGGAAGTCAGAGAAGTGTAAGAAACATCCATGGGGGAATCCTAATATTGGAAATACTACAGAATGGCTTTAACTTTTGTAAATAGCAATGACATATTTCAATTGTTTTCAGACCATTCATAAAATTCAATATAGAAAGGACCTTACATATGAAAACTGATAAAATTAATTTCCATATTTGATACTTGAAAGAAAAAAGGAAAGATAACATGGCAATGATGGATACATTTATCTATTTCATAGCATTTTTCCAAGAAGTCTCATTATTGGTTTACCTGATTTTATGATAGAACTGGACACAAATATGATGTAATGATAATGAATCCTCCAAAAATAAGGCATTTCCAAAGAAACTCTGCTTTCAGGGTTTGGCTTGTTGCAATCAGGGCTCCAGTTGGCCATTAGAGTATTTGTCAGCACACTGGACAGAGTAACACCTGTAGCTCCTATTGGGAATCAATTCTAATGATTCTTACCCTCACCCTAGGTTCTGTGTAGAAGAACATAACTCCCAGAGCTCTCATACTTTTATCACATAAGAAAATAGAATGCATGTTTTTTGTTTGTGTATTTTGTTTGTTTGTCTGAGACAAGATCTCTGTCTGAAATTCAGGTTGACCGTGAACTCACTTTGTAGCCCCCATTGGCCTTAAACTCCGAATGATTCTCCTTTCTCAGCCTCCCTATTGCAGGGATTACAGGCATGTGCCACCACACCTAGCTTAGAATGTATTTGATATAAAGTTATTTAACCTGAAAGGTTGATCAGAAGTTATAATTAGCACTATCCTTAGTATTGTGTCTAATTTAGTGCAATAAATTAATTCCACCATATTTTTTAAATCCTAGCCTCTATTGTACTATAAATTTAGGAAGACACACATTACTTTTTCTGTTTGTTTGCTATTGTATTTCTAATTTCTGGAAGATGCTATTCTAGACTCAAAGCATGTTTAAATAAAGTATTTATCAAAATATCTAACAAATTTTTGAACTATAAAATTGTTTCACTAGAGGACGTATCACCCCTAATCACCATTAAAATGCTCCCCTCACACCACAGCACCCAGGAGGAGCCCAGGACAGAGGTTCAGAGTCCTTGTTCATTCTGTAGGACGAACCCCAAGACATCGCCCTCAGCGTGACCTCCAGGTCAGAGGCAGGACAGCAACAGCATCATCTTGACTCCATCCTCCAGGCAGAAGGGATGCAGGGTACCCTGGTGTAGTGAGGGACTGGCCGCCACCGCCTGGCCACAGAGGGATGAAGCCAGGACTCTCAAGCAGTGTTTTTAATGGAGACAAATCCATGTAGTTTGCATATTTTTCCTTTAATCTTGGACATTCTGTTTCTCTCTCTGAGAATGTAACTTGAAACACTGCAGAGCCAATAATCCTTTACAGAGTGTATCCACGGGTGCTGTGTGCTTTTATATACCTTCACAATGGACTTTGAAGCCTCCTAGATAATTTATTTTGTGACACATGACTGCACAGTTGTCAATAATTTATGTACTGCAGCATCACTTTAAGTATTAAAGAAACACTTAAAGAAACAAATTAATTTAAAAATAAACACTCCCCTTATTTTGAACACATTTATCTTGTTGTTGCTGTTGCCACTTCCTGAAGCAGTTCTGGAAGTCCTCTTCACTAAGGAACTCTGTAAGGCAGGATCAGAAATACAGAGAATGCAGCTATGGGTGTCATTCAGTGGCTAAGCAGGCTCACAAAAAGATTACAGTGTATTTTCACCCACCTTATTCACCTGCCATGGCACAGTGGAACTTTGGATCTTTACCAAACTCAAAGTGACTGTGAGATATAATCAACAGAGAGGCAACCAGGACAGCACAGCTTAAAACACTCCAACTCCCTGCAACCCATGCAAGCACTGTGTACCACAAACAAGTGCTAATACACATGAAAATTTTAAAATAGTCAGTAATGAAAATAAGACAAAAGGTTTCTAGCACTCCTTCAGAAAGTGGCAAGAAAGATGGAGTAAGTTCTTTGAAGTGAGGGTGAGTATTCTGAGTACATTAATGACGCTATGTCTTTTAATGTAATAGGTTTTTTGAACATGAAAATTCACTATATTTTAATCATCTCTTGCATTGGCAAATAAATCCATTAATTAATCATTTAAACATTCCTCTGGTATTTATATCATGCTGATTGCTAAAAATTTGTTTTTCCTATTGAAAACATTTTTGAAATGTTAAAACTATTCAACACATGAATAGTTTCATGCTAATATAAGTGTATTCTTCCAATTTCAATGGTAAAGAAACAACCACATTGGCTCAAAAAGCCCTAATACACAAATACATGACTTCTCATAAATTTATCTTCACAGCTACAGAACACTGAGAAATACAGCACTCAATTTTAAACATCCCAACTTCAGGACTAATTTTAAAACTCAGAATTAAGGATTTTAAACCTTGAAATATCATAAGAAATTTTAACTAATAAATGAAAGCAATAAAATAAAAGATACTTTTCCATGGGAGAACTTCAAAATTATCATCTGCTCAGGAGTGTAAAAATATCTTTGAGATAAAATTTACATATTCTAAATATGAGTATCTAATAAATAAATATAAATATATATATATGAGTATCAACATTTTGTAAATAGATTAAGGAAATAACAAGTGCTATTTCTAGCATTAAGTGGAAAAGTTTGGGTTTGGAAATCATGTAACTTTTATATAGTAACATTTACTAATATATGAAATATTATTTCTCACGTTTAGATTTAAAAGAAATGGTATTTATCCTAGAGTTTTAAGAGATACAATATATGCCAAACCTACTCTAGGTACAGACTGCAGGAGAAGAGAACAAGCTGTCAACAAGAAGCAAGTCCTCCCTGTGAGTCAGTGCCACGAGCAGCTCACTGGAGGGGGAGCCAGACCCCAGCCTTTTCCCATGAGTCTGCTCCATTTGTGGGCTGTGAGGGAAGAGAACAAGAAGTCAACAAGAAGCAGGCTCCCTGTGCGCTGGCATCATGCACGTGTCACTAGGGTGAAAGCCAGATGCCATCTGCTTCTGGAGTGCAGTCTGAGAGACAAGAAGAGCCACCTCCCCAAACACTATCTGCAAGCAACTGGCCAATTGGAGAAACACAGGCTTGATGATAGCTACTGAGGTAAAATACCATTTAGGGCTCATAGTGCTTAGTGTTTTACTGACTTTGCAGGTCTAAGTCCACTAGTCTCACCATCTATTCAGAGGATAACAATACGCAATGTGACGTCTATGGGGATCTCCTGAAGCTGAAAGCCATTGTTAATTCTCTATTATCCTGTTTTGAATTCCTGTATTATTTTCATTGTTTTGCTACATTTTATTCTGTCTTCTCTTGTTTGATTTCATTATATCCAATGGCATGGATAGCTATTTCAAAGATAGCAAGATATATTTTGGTAGCCATTTGAAATTTACTATAATCTTGTTTTAAAGTTCTTTATTGCATTCGTTGTTTGTTTTTATTGGTTTTATTTTGTTCTGTTTTGTTTGATTTTTAATGAAGGTGTAGGTAGCTCTTTTGAAGGAAACTAAAGACATTATGGTAACCATTTTTCATTTCTTCTTATGTTGTTTTGAAGTCCTATTTCACTTATATTTGTTTGTTTTGATTAGCTTTATTCTGTTATATTTTGCTTGGTTTTATTCTCTTTAAAGAAAAAACCTACTCTAGCATTTCTTACTTTACTTTAAAGGAATATACGTATATATTAATAAAGAAAAATATAAAAACACTATTCTTACTTCTATGCAAAGATTAAAACAAAATTTCATTAGTAAATAATTAGATGATAAAAATAGTTAACATATTATATCATGATCTTAAAATAATGGTCTACATCTTACCCAGAATCCAAGTTATAGACAAAACATATTGTCACACAAAAAAGAAACAAAAACACTAAATTTTATTTTGAATGAAGAGAAATTAGTAATACAAATAAAACAATATTTTCAGATATATGGTAATTTATTTCATTTATAGTCTAATTTTCCACACTTCACTCCTTTGCTATTATTTTCATAAAATTTTATAGCCAGGTAAAATTATGAGAACAAGCATTTACCCTAAATGACAAAAATTCGAAATGAATTATATTAAATTGCTTAGTGTAGATATTCATAAATTTCATAGGGAGTAAATTAATATGGCACCAGTTACAATTTCTGATATTTGCTCCCCCAGATTTTTTCTCTAAACTATATAATAAAACTATTGATGCACTGTAAATCATATTTTCACACAAGAAAAATTATAATTGGAGATACTGTTCTTGAATTAGATAATATTGTGGCTAAAAAAAAGCAAATTATAACATCCACAAAATAATACAGAACTATAAATATTGGATTGCAGATTCTAACATATTCCTAAATTCTGAAATTTCACACAGAGTGAGTAAATAGTGAATGTGATAAAATATGGCCCCTGTATATTCTCAAGTGTTACTCAGTCTGTTATATGGAAACATCATGGTTCATCACCACTGCACCTAAAACAATTCTATAATAAACACTAACAAATATTCAGTTATATTATCACACAAAAAATTTATAAACTATAATTTATATGTTATTAAAGTGCATTTTCTGTAAGAAATTTTGACTTTTCATAAATATATAGAACCATGTAAGTACTACCTTAATCCAGATATATAATATTCTGACCAGTACCCAAAATTTGCCAATTTCCTTGTCCTGATAGCATTCAAATTTTGATATTTTTGCAGGATTATTTTGTTTATTCTAAAAATATCATAAAAATTGTACCATATAGCAAATATCCTTATATTAACTTAGTGATACTCTCTCTGATTCCATCCATCATCACATACTTAGCTTGCTGTGTGTGTCTGTGCTCATTTGCCTTGCCAAGTGTATATCATAAACTTTTCACACATTTTCTTGTTCCTTGTTTTTGCTGATATGAATAATCCTGTTTTGTGCATTGTGTACAAAATGCTTCATGATCATAATGTTTTTGCTTCTTTTGAGAAATGCCAGGGAGTGGAATCATGATTTACAGTAAATGTGTATATGTATGTATTTTGAGGATATCTTAAATCGTTTTCCAAAATGACTGTGCTGTTTTATAATTCTAACAACAGTATATAAGAGTTTACCTTTTCACATCCTGTGTGACATTCAGTTTTATCTCTCCTTTTAAAAATAATTTTAGATATGCTGTACTAGGAATTCTGATAACGTCTCATTATGTTCTTAAATGTCTTTAAAGACCAATAGCATTCTACATCTATTTAAGTACATACTAACAAGCTTTAAATTATCCTTTGCATAATGTTTTTTTCTAATAATTCACTAATGTTAGAAATTAGATTGTTTTACTACTAAGTAGATTCAAATTAAAACTCTTATTTTAAAATGGAGTTAGAATACACAAAGAATCCACTTTATGAAATAAGAAGAAACCAAAGCTAAGTCATGAGGACTGTTAATCATGGTACCTAACTTGACTGGATTATGAGATATTTAGCAGATTAGCAAAGCACAGCAATGTGTGAGCGTGCGAGGTGTTTCCAGAGGTGATTGACACGTAGGCAGCAAACTGAGGGAGCGCACCGACACTGATGTGAATGGCACCATCCATTCAGCAGGCTGGATGGAATAGAAGAAGAAAGTTGGCCTGGGTTTGAAAAGCTCTGTTTTGCTTAAATACATGCATCACTTGCTGCTCACACCAGTAACACTCAAAGGAGCTTCCAGGCTTCACTCACACTGGGGCCCCACGCTTGATCCCTTTCATTCTGCGGCTTCCAACTTCTTGGATTAAGCAGTGAATAAGATAGTCTGGCTCTTCATTGTGTAGATCTCATCATGAACTATCCTCCCTAATCCTGTAAATCTGTGTGTTTGCCTGTCTTATCTATCTTATAATTTGTCATCTATCTAGTTATCTATTTGAATGTGTTCCTCTAGAAAACCCTAAACCATATATAATCATGCACCCAAACAAACTTGAAATCTAAACAGAAAAATCAAAATTATAAAGCAATTGGAAATATAGTTTGGCAAAATTTTGTATTGCTTACAAACTGCATCCAGTGACAAAGACGACATGGCCATCTTTTCCACGTAAACATACACATGGTCATTATTTCCTAAATCATAAAGAAAAAGTTCCTAAACCAAGGTACCACTGCAATCCATATAACCTTGAAGTTATTAAAAAATTTATACTAATACCGAAGGGACTAAACATAGTATTAAATGAATAATATAAATAAATTTGTGAGCAAGCATTTCTTGAATTAAAACAGCATTCACACACAATGAAGCATCATTAAAGTATATGAAGAATTTACATACAGCAGAAAAAACTTTAATGCCATTAATAATGACAGAACCATGTACATATTTCACAGCTTTCCACACAACAGATACTTAGCACTAATAATGATGGCATGAGAGACCAAGTGAGAGATATACATACATTTTTTGTAAGTAGAATAAATAAAAATTAAAATATTTTTTCATAATCTATCTTTTCAATATACTTGTAATTGAAGATAAATTACAAAGTCTGAGGTTAGAATCAGGTAAAATAAGCATGAAAAGCAAATAATAGCTTATAAGCTATTTAAAAATTACTATTCTTTTGATTCTTTGTTTTGTTTTGTTTTGTTTTGTTTGCAACTTAGTAGTTATACTTGGATAAATATCTGCTTAGGACACATTGAACACTAGTAGGAAAACATCACTGCAGTTGTTAGCTATTTGAAGCGACTTTTATTTTGAAATTAAGTTAATGGTCACAGAATGCTAACTGAGCAGGTATCACCAATCACAGGGTCTATGGGCTCTACGTAGGCAATTCAAATAAAAGCGTTGGTCATAGGTTGGATTGTGTATGACAGTTATTAGCATAGGAAGAATCTATATTGCTAAATATCCATTAGAGAGAAAAAAACCTTAGTTAGAAATGTGTTTTTGAAAATCACAAACTTTAAAATTAACAGCTATGTTTACTGTGTAGCATTTCAACTTAGTAATATATCATGAATTTATAGAGCAGTACCCTGAGATGGAGGACGATGGAATTTCACTCAGGTAAATTCTAAGAATACCAGTCTCACTTAGCCACATTAACAATGATTTTTCTTTTGCTTATCACTTTGATATGTTTCAAATGTACGAATTGATTGTGTTTATTAACAATATACAATTCTAGTCACAAATCTTATGGATAGTGTGTGAAGTTCTTTTAAACTATATTTTTTTCAGTAGTAAAATAATTCTTTATTTTATATACCTTATCAATTTCACATTTTCTGAACCCATTAAATGGATTAATCAATTATATAACTATCCTTCTCCTTATTAATTATTTGAAGACAAGGCCAATAATTTTGTTCCTGAATTTAAAACTCAAACTTAGATTCTTAGAATTTAAAGTTCAAGGAAAATAATGTATTTCTATTTCCATAAGCAAATACAAGTTTAGCTTATATATGTATATATATATATATATATATATATATATAACTTATTACATTCTGGTCATACAATATTTCTGTATTAATACATTTTCACATTTTATTGTTCTAATTTACACTGGAAGTAAAAGTTGGTGGATTTTTCTGTTTTGTCTGTTTATTGTTAAATCAAGTTTTTATGTTTTACTGATATTTGAATTTAATAATCTGAAATATTTTCCAATATATGTAATAGGAAATATATTGCAATAGCTATAAATCACAAAAAATAAAATTTTAAAAATTACTAATAATTCCCAAACTCATAATACTATTCATTCAGTGAATAGCTGTCTGTGACTAGAATTTTTGTTACATACCTCATACATATTTTCTGATTTAATATTTACAAAAGCACCTTGGCAGTTTTTCTATTTCATAAAGAAGTTTCAAGTATCTTCAAAGAGTTAAATTGTCAAGTTTGAATATCTACATGTAATTATACAAGGACCCTTTATCACAGTGACATTTCCCGGCTTCCAGTGGTTTAGAAACATCTTTTCTAAGACACAGATTATCTGGCATTTATAATCCACTTCCGTGGCTTATATGTTTTATCTGTTTTTGATAACCACAACCAACCAAAATGTAGGTTACTTGGATTTTGAAAGTGACATATTCATCACTTGGAGATGTTACTGGTGTCTCAGATGCTGCTGGTTTATAGTGAGGCCCAGAACAATAGAATGTTCTACAACATGTCCAGCCTTTAGTGCAGACTACTCTGCCAAAGTTCTTTTGTTGACTGTTGATGATGGTATTCGAAGGCTTTGGCCTTTGAATCATATGATCCAGCAGATCCAATAGATATTAGGTGTCAATGGCAGAAAAGAATGCTGTTTGGTGTCTCTGGCAGGCCCAGATGTGTGAAGCACAGTGAAGCCCCTAAGGAATTTATTAGAACAAGACTCTCTCATCATGTGCAGGCAACTACTTTTCCTTTGACACCGTCTCCTGGCCTGCTACTGGACCTCAATGGGAACTGAATGGTTCACCCTGGGACACCAGGTAACCATGCAACTTGAACTCTCCATCATTTACTATTTGACCCACGGGTTGTACACCAGAACAGTGTATCAGCAACAGAAGTGGCTTATGTGGGATTTGATCAAGCAGATTCCACTGTTATATCCAAGTGTAAGAAGTGGAGAAAATACCCATAGTTCCTACTCAAGTGTTCTGCCTTCTATTCCCCAGCAGGCATCAACAGCTTCACGAGGCATAACATATACCCAGGTAACAGAGTAAGACAACACTAGCATCTGGATTAAAGATGGTTCTGTGCATTATGGAGGCATCAAACAAAACTGGACAGTCGCAGCACTACAACCACCTTGTAGGTCACCTCTGAAATACTTTAGTGAAGGATATCGTCACAGTTGTTAGAAACTTGGCCAGAGTAAATTGTTTTGCTTGGAAGACAAAATAGCCAGATATTAGACTAAATACCAACTGGACGCTACTATTTATAAATTCATGGGCTGTAGTCAGTTGTCTGCCTGCATGATGAAGGACTTGGAAGGTAACACGATTGGAAAACTGGTGACAAATACATTGGGGGAAGAAGTTTGTGCACAGTGATTTCTACATAGAAAGGATATAAGGTTTCATGTCTTATGAAAAATGACCTTGGCAGAATTTTAAAATTCAAATAGGTGGCATGACTGATTCTGAAGATAGCAGTCAACATCTTTTCTCAGCCTCCACTAACATTGCCCAGTGGCTTACAAAGTGATCCTGGTGGCAGGAATACAGATTATGCATGGGCTCAGCAATATGGACTTCCAGTCACCAAACCTGATCTGACTACTGCCACTACTGAATACCTAGTGTGCCTGCAAGAGAGACCAACACTGCGTCCTGAATATGACTATTTCCTGAGATGATCAGCTTGTGACCCAGTGGAAGACTGACTCTATTGGATGGATTCCATTATGGAAAGAATATTTACTAGACTAGCTCCTCACTCTAGGTGTGAATCTGCCTTCCCTCCCAATAATCCACCTGCCATCACTTTAGTGTTTGCCTTTCTCTGCCTTCTCTGCCCTTGATGTCTAGAGAAGTATAGAAGTGGCTCACGACAATGGAATTCACTTGTATTACCATGTCTCCCATCACCTATAGGCAACTAGATTTATAAAATAGAGGATGACATTTAAAGGATATGATGACATTGCCAGTTAGATGGCAATGTCATGCAAGGGTAGGTTAATGTCCTCCTGAATGTTGACTATTTCTGAACCAGCAACCAGTATATGGTACTATTTCCCCCATAGCTAAGATTCATGGTTCCAGAAATCAAGGAATGGAAATGAGAATCATTACTACTAGTGACTCACTAGTAAAATTTTCACTTCCTGTTGCTGTGACTTTATGCTATCCTGGCAAAGAGGACTTAGTTCCAGAGAGTGAAATCTATCATAAGGTGCAGCAATAATTCCAACAAACTAGAAGCTGAGTTTCCCCATTGTTTATATTGTTACATAATAGAAAAAACTGTTGGTGAGTAACAATGTTGGTGAAGTAATAGTGTTGGTGGAGATTACTGAAACCAGACTACCAAGTATTAGTATTACCATGGTCTTTTAAAAAGGTCCATGGGAAAGAGCAATCCAATTCTGACAAGATGTTCCAAACATTTAGGACTGAAGGTATAATTCACTCTGCCAGGTAAAGGACCAAGACCTGCTGAGGTACTTGCTAAAGGCCAAAAGAACACAATATGGGTGGGAAAAAGGTAGTTATAAAGAGTAGCTATTGTCATGTGACCAGTTACAGAAAATTTTATAAAAAGATTATAAATGCCATTTGTGTATTTTCCTATTTTATTAATATGCTTATGTATATTTACACACTAAGTATCTACCTTTGTTTTCTTTCTTTGTAATGTAACATTAATAGCAGAATTTAAGTATTGTTAAATCTACATTGAAGTCATTAGATTATGGAATGTCAGAAGGGTAAGTATCACCCAGAGAAAATAAAACTTGCCTTCTGTTGTGGGTAGAGAATCAGTGCATTCCTGTTTGTATGCAAGGTAGTTCAATCATGTTAGGTGTAATTATGAACTTGCTATTATATTTGGAGATTCCTAGTTTTAAGAAGATGTGTCTGGTTAAAAAATATACAAGGGGTGAATTAAAATAAGTAATTATGACTTGTGGACTTGAATGTATTAAAAATGCCTAGCAAATGAGTAAAGAATAGTTCTGGGTATGTCTATGGAAAAGGTTAGCATGTAGACCAATAAACTGAGAAAAGGAGACACATTTCCACTGTGGGAAGCACTAACTGAGGTTCTGAGTATGGCTATGCATAAAATAAAAAAAGAGATGGTAAAGAAAGTTCTTGAATTTTTAAAAAGCACCGGTCCACTGGAGTGGGTGCGTCTCTTGGTAACATGTTTGCACATACTTATGTGCAAAGTTTCTTCAGGCTCACAACAAAGAATCATACCAGCAACTCTCCAGGGAGCTTCTAGAGCTTGGACCTTGGACTAGAGCTGTGCCTTGGTCCCTCTTGTTCTGCAGCTTCCGTCTTCCTGGGCTGTACAACTGCTGGATGCTCCTGCTTTCCGGGACACACACGGCCACTGTGAACTCTTCTGCTTCTGACCCTGTTGCTTTACCTAATAAATTCCCTTTCATAATTGTACATGTACTTTCTGTAATTTATGTCCCTCTAGAAATCCCTAGCTAATAGAAATCCTTCTTTACCTTTCTCAGTTCCACAGTTCTAGGCTTCTCTTGGCTTGAGGATACATAGCTGTAATTTCTGCTTTTGTCTTCACATGGTCATCTTGTCTGTGTGCCTATATGTGTTTGTGCAACTTCTGTTCTTATAAAGTCCCAAGCTATTTTAAAACTCTACACCAATTAGTGGATTTAATCTTCAAAAATCCTGTTTTCAACTAAGGTTAGTCACAGATGAGACGTAGAACTTCTACATATTATTTTGTTAGACCCAAAAAAGCCCATAATAGGATTATTGTTTTGTTGTATATGTCACTTTATATTTGTGAGACATGCCCATACCTTTTCATATTTGGGATACATGCTGCTTTTTAAACCTTGTCAATATATAATTAAATGATATATTAACTTTGAACTAATTTCCACCTGAAGTTAACAATCTAGTAGGTAATGTATGTCTTTCCAATTTATATCCAAAATGTGTGAGATGAAGGAGTTTTATACACTATTAGTCAGTGGGGAAATTCCCAAAGCAAACAAACAAACATCACAATAATGAGAATTCTCAAAGATCTGCGTATCAGCAGTTAAAGGTTCTCCCAAGGGCCAAAGCTGAAAATTTTCGGCAAATGATGAACAGTACTAGATAAAAAAATGAATTTAAATATAAAATAAATATTGAGTCTATAAAAATATAGATAAATTATTAAAGTACAAGAATAAGTAGAGTAAAAGACAAATCGCTTATAAAGAAAAATGGAAAAACAATGAATATTAATACATTGATCTATTACTTATTCTCAGTGTGTAGATGAAAAATGTTAATAATCAGAATAATGATGCAGATTATATATTCTCTGAACCATGACAATTACTCCATAACTCTAAAACTGTTCTGAAGCAAAAGTTAATTATAAAATACCTGGTTATGCTATTAAAAATATATCTGAATATTATCAAAAATAAAAATTTCAAGATGTAAAAGAAAATATTTCTAAGCCAATAACAGGAGTAATAATCAGTGAGGCAAAATTAGGGACAGTTAAAATTACTTCTATAGATTTTTAAAAATATATTTAGAATTTTAAAAATATATTTCATCTGCTCAAAATCTGTCAATGTTTCATTTTGTATAAATATTTTACCAAATATTTTCTAAGAAAAATATATTTAGAATTATAAAAATATATTTAGAATTAGTTGTATTAGAAAGCTAGTTGTCCTTTGCTTTCCTTCTTCTTGATGTTTAATAGTATATGCATATTTAAATAAATTTTAGAAATTAATGTTCATCAGAGGACTAATATCTAGTATATGTAAAGTACTCAAAACGTTACCCCTCCCAATAAAAGACTCTAAAAAATTGGCAAGTGAAATGAATAGGAACATCACAGGAGAAGCACAAAAAGCCAATAAATACCTGAAGAAATGATCAACATCACTGGCTATTGGAGAAATGTAAATTAAAACTGTCTTACACAAGAAAGACTGGCCATTAGCAAAGAATCAAATAATAGCAAATTCTAGTCAGGCTTTGACTGGAAAAGGAACCCTTGTACACTGTTAGTGAGAATATAAACTAGTACAAACGTACTATGGAAATTAGTATGGAGACTCCCTAAAAAGTAAAAACTAGCAATTCTATATGACACAGATATTCTCTTTCTGATTACCTTCCCTAAAGAGTGAAATGTTATGATGATACACAAAAAACAGTGTTTATGCCTGTTTAAGTCATAATAGTT
Organism: Dolichotis patagonum; assembly: GCA_004027295.1. Lineage (NCBI taxonomy): Eukaryota > Metazoa > Chordata > Mammalia > Rodentia > Caviidae > Dolichotis > Dolichotis patagonum. The sequence continues at coordinate 6,524 of PVJX010027792.1, read as the reverse complement.
AAATTTTAGATGAAGAAAATGAATTATTTAAGAAAAGAAGAAAATATGTTACTTAAACAAAATGCAGTGCTACTCTGCCAATCAGAAAGATAAACAAGTCATCTGTAAGAAATGCATGCACCTTGAGGCTGTAATGTTAAGTGAAATAAATTAGACATATGAGCTTAAATTTTGCATGGTTTCTCTTACACCAAAAAATCCAAGAAAAGGCTCTCAGTTAAAATCCAAAAAAGTCTGTATTTCCAGATAGCTGTAACATAAATTTTAAATTCATTAAACTTACCTTGAATTTTTTTCTTTGTTAATGAAAAGTATACCACAGTTTCAAGGGACTTCCTTATTTATAAGTGAAATAATTCATTAATGCACTCATCAGCTCAATTGACATAAAAATCAATTAGAGGAATATGAAATAATAGAGGAAGAAAATAAAAGAATAATAATAATAATATTTTAGAAAGTAAATATAAAACAAAATTATATCTAGGAATGTTTTTCTGTTCTTAGTTTAGATCATGAGAAGAGAAGAGAATAAATGTCACTTTTTCTTTGTTTTAAATAAAACACATGTAAAATTGACACGCTAACCTGTAACACCTGAAAGGGTATTCCTCTCAACCTTCATAGCTAATGAGTCCATCAAGTTTCTTTCTGTACATTTGCAATTCTTTTTCAATCCTAATGTTACATTCCTGTTCCTCTTGAGTGTCTATGATGTTCCTTTACAAAAATTTCACTTTAGGGCATTTCAAGGAGCACTTATATGATTCTCTAGCGGCAAAACCTTGATACAGGCCTCTGTACAGAAGGATTGAACAATCTTATTTGGGACAGATGAGAGCTTTAGGCATTTGGATCCTTTTTCAATAATGTTGCAGGATACATTTCAACTTTCTTTCCAGTGATAAATACACTAGTATAACTAAAGGAGATGTTCTGTGATGTTTAAAATTCCAGTGAGGACTCTGTTGGTAATTTAAGGTTATAAAGTTTGCATAAACATCAATCATTAGAAATCTGGAAGCAATGAGATAACAAAGAAATAAACTGTCAAACTTTACTTATGTTGCCCATGTGTTCTTTTAGGCAGAACCTATATGCTTTGTTTTGGTTTGGGGGGGGATTGGAGGGTTTTTTTCTTTTTTTGTCTTTTTGAGACAGGGTCTCACTATGCAGTTCAGGCTGGTCTTGAGCTCACTTTGTCACCCAGGCTGGTTTTGAATTTACAGTGATCCTGCCTCAACCTCACTAACGCTGGGATTACATGAGTGCACCACCACACCGAGCTTTGTATGTTTTCTAAATTGATATTATTGATCTGGTCAACAAAATATGAAAACTTGATGATTATTTTATGCAATATATATGATACCAAGAAATGACTGTATATGAAGAACAATTTAATGTATCTAACATGTTTCATATTTTCCTAAATATAGTAATTTTTATATATGTATAAAGTTAAAATTTTGGTGCAATACCTGTGAAATAAAAGGGATCATTCATTATTCAGGTGTACATTTATGACACCTTGACAGTTGCTGTTAGTTATTGTCTTTAAATTCATTATTTTAATATAGAATAACAGAACTCTACTACTTCTGGTATTTTGCATATAATTATATAAAGTTTCCTTTTATTTGAGAATCCTTAACATCAGTCCATACTGCCATAGACTGAAAATCATACTGGAGTAAAAGCTCATCAGTAGTTTTTACTCATAAATATTTCAGCAAAAACGAAAGCCTTTAAGCCAGAAGTGCAGGTGTGGGAGAGCACCCCATAATCCCATCGCCCTGGAAGGTGGAAGGAGGAGGCTGAGGTCCAGCCTGTGAGCTTAGTGACTTAGTGAGACGCTGTCTCAAAAACAAGGGCTCGGACTGTAGCTCAGTGCAAAGGCCCTGGGTCCAATCCTCAATACTGGAAAAGTCCTGTAATAAAAAGGTCAGTAAGCTAGATTTTTAAATGATTATGCATAGATACAATTTTTTAGTTGCTCTCATGTGTTTTATAGACCTCCTTCAAATTCTATCAAGTAACCTAGAGTGTGCATCATGTATGTAGTAGTTCCACACAGAAGAATAGTGGGAACATTGTGCTAGTTTAGTTTTAGGATTACTTTGGGTACTAGGATCTTGGGGCAAGAAGTGATGATGGTTGATACAGTCTTGAAGAACACAGAGATCTATCATGCTTATGTTACAAATTTGAAAAGGCTTCTTTAAAGACCAGAAACTGAAACTATTGGCTAAAATAATTGCAGAATGCACTTTCCACGTCTAGCTATGCGGTGATGAGCTCCACTGTACTGTGGACGCCTCACTGATGAGTGTTCTGCATGAGCGAGTGGAAATCCTTGAAGGGGCGCTCTCGTCTCTGCGTTCACTGCTGTTCCTACCAGGCCGCACCAGATGCAGCAAGCAGAGCCCTTACAGTTTGAACATCGTGTGTGAACTTACTGTGGACCGGCGCGTCGGTGGTCTTCTTAACAGTCCCGGTTTCATTTAGAGACTTTGATTGGTAATATTTAACTATTGTAGTTATCGTAAACTCTGAATATAGATACGTAAAATACTTGCCACTGTGCATTCCTAGTCAGGCGCTTACGCTGCTGAGCTAAATCCTCAGCACACTGTGCATTTCCATAACTTAAAGTGGCCACTAGATTTTTTAGTGTTACAAATTTAAAGTTAGTATTAGAACAATAAAATTTATCTTAGCATATTTATATATATATACACATATTTAGCATATATACATATATATACATATATATACATATATATGTATATAATATCAGACAGATTCTTACCTGAATAAAATTTTCACCCATTCAGTTGTGTTGAAATTAGCTGTTTGCTAAACTATATGGAATAAACTTCTTCAAAGGACAGCCGGCATTTGCTACTAGCATTGCTAATGCACAGCTGCTAATAGCTGCATTCTTCCCTTTCCAGAAATAATCTTTAGGAATATACCATTCTCAGCTTTTATGGGTGAAGTCTGAATTTTTCTCCAGATGGTAAATTATTGTAATGTATTTTAGATTTTATTAATTTACAAACTGATTTCGTTCAATAAAATACATCGGCAGGTTTTTAAAAACTTTTTTGGAAAATCACTTTATAAGCTTCAGTGAACTTTTCAAATTAAATAATCATTTTAGGCAAAACAAAATGTTCTTTGTGCTTCTGTATGTACTTCATGTTTCTTCCATTGTATAATACTTTTAGTTTAGCGTGAACTAGATTAGCCATTAAATATTAACTTAAAAACAAATTTTAAATTATGAGCTCCCTTTCATAGGGCTCCACATCACTATCAATCTTGGCAATGGTGGATGGTAGACACACTATGCATATTTTCCATTTAAATAGATTTACTATCATTATTATAGTGTATGCATGACAAATAAAACTATGAAGTGGTGTGATCACTTTTTTTTTAAACCAACACTCTTAATAAAGTGTAAAGAACAGCTTGTAAGGCTGCAGTGATAGGACACTCATCCCCAAGTATTACAACCCACTGTGGTTTTCACAGTTGTTCTTAGCAGATACCCTTCTGCAAAATTTACTTATAGGCAGGTTTTCATAGATAAGTGAAGCTTAAAAAATCTTCTGCATAGTTTTCCTTCATTCAGCATATGGCATAATTGACTGGAAAATATGTTTTTGTAAATGATAGTTTTAAAAAACATTTTTGCAGTACATAATGACTACATTTAGTGTGAAAAGTTGAGACATGTACATAATACATATTTTTTCTCTAAATTACATTTTATAATTCTGTTTTCCATGTTTAGCTAACCAATAGAATAATAGAATGAATTATTATTCTTTAGGCTTATTCCAGTGCAATACTAGAATTTTGTTGGTTTTTGAAATATTTTACTTTCTAATAGAATGTAAAAATTTACATGTATATAGGTAATATACATATGCATATATATTAAATACATTTGGCTTAATAATAAACTTTATGTTTCAAAATGTCCATGAGATTTAATAAAACCTAATATTTATCTCATATCAGTATGCATGCTTAAATGTAAGCAAGAATAGTTCTCTCTTTTTTAAGGTGAACTAAACCCTTTAGTAATCCACAGTCAGAACTCAAAATGCAGCACCAAACTTCCATAATTCCAGACTGAGTGCCAAACTTCTTAGGAATTTATCTGCCTCTGTGAAATAGTGGGTGATATTCTAGGAAATGAGCAAAGTTTGGAACATTTTACATTTTCTATAGAAAAGAAAAATATACAAAGTAGTATTTAAATATTTTCAGAAAAGATAACTCAGAAGAATAAGTATATAAAGAATGTAAATAACTAATATTGAGGGTTTAGGAGAAACTTTGGTAATGTTATGTGTTTATTTAGATAGTATCAAAGAACTAATTACATGATTATCTTCTAGATAATAGGCAAAAGTTTGGTGAGTTGATCAAGGTAACATAATTTCCAGCTCAAGCATTTTATTTTAAACACTAACTTGTTATGCGTACATTTTTCTTTTCTATACAGACATTTTGCTATCCCAAAAGAGAAAGAAATAGTATCCTTTAAACAGACTAAATTAAATTGTGTGCAATTTGAACAAAAACAGAACAAAATGTATGGAAATATGTATATTTACATGCGGATGTTTACATATGTGTACACATTTATGCACATTTACAAGATACACTATATGTAATGTATAATATATGATCTTATTTTTTGTATCCATAAATTTGTACTGCACTGATAGTTTTGTTTTTATATTTAAGTGATCTATATACAGTGTATATATATATATATATATATATATATATATATGCAACATAAAGTCCAAACATAGAACTGCTATTTTCATTACTGTACACAAAAGAATACTGTATCACTGCCTTATAGTAAACAAGTTTATATGTAATGTTGTATAAAACATACAGTACTATCAGGTGATAGAAGTAACTTTTCTACTGCTCTTTTATATTTTTATTTTAATGTGCATTAACATAGAATGCTGTTTTGTTACATAAATTCCTAAGTATTTCTTTTCTTTTCTTTTTTTTTTTTTGATACTAATGTGAAAGGTGTTGTTTCCCTGATTTCTCCTTCAGTGAGTTTGTTACTTGTGTACAGGAAAGTTATCAATTTTTTAGTGTTGACTTTGTATCCTGCTATAGTACTGACTTTGCTTATTAAATATGTAAGATTTTTGGTGAAAGTTTTGTAGTATTTGTAGTATTCTAAGTAGAGTATCATGTCATCTGCAAATAATGGGAACTTCTTCCTTCCTATTTTTATTCCTTTTATTTCTTTCTCTGTCTAGTTGTTCTGCTTAATTTTTCCAGAACTATATTAAATACAACTCTTGATAGTGGGTATCCTAGTCTTATTTGTGATTTTCAAGTGAAAATTTTCAATTTTTGACATTTAGTATGGTGTTTCCTGTTGGTTTGATATAGATGGTTTTGATCAGATTGGAAGCAAAATATCTCTGCATTGAAAACTAGAGTACCCCACTACTCAGCTATAAAGAATGATCACATCGAGATATTTATAAATAAATGGACACGACTTGAGACCATTCTCTTAAGCAAAATAAACCAAACTCCCAAGGGTAAATACCATGTAGTCTCCCTAGTATGAGAGTTGATAAGAGTATGTAAGACTTTATGGTAAGCATGAGTCCCCATCTCATAGCTTTGAAGTCTTTCAATGTTCTCAATCATCAGTTGGAATGGTTTTATTCTGTTTTGTTTGACTATATCATGCGTGATGATATGAACAGCTGTTTTGAAGAAAACAAAACATTATGACAGCTGTTGCTGATTTAATATCATCCTTCTTAGAAGTCCTACCATGCTTCTTTTGTTCTACTACCATTGGTTCTATCTATCACATTGTGTCTTATTGGAATTTGAATATGTGTGATAGTTTAAACAAAAATTTTTTATTGAAAATGAGATATTATAGTACCCATTGATCATTTTCTGTTATTTAGTTCAGAAAGCCCTGTAATTCTTTCACTCTATGCATGGCTTTATACTATTGTGTTATGTTTGATATTCTTGTATTTGAAACTATGCTCAACTGTAGCAGAGTAAGTGATATGGTGTTAGCTACGGTTGATGTCCAGTTGTCTTAATGTAAAGTACTGTGTTGCCTATGTTGTCCTGTTCTGATCTGCCCTGTACTGCCCTCTTTTGTTTTATTCTCTTTCAAATAAAAAAAAGAAAAGAAAACTAGAGTACTCTGTAAAAGAATACTGAAGAGGATGTCAGACAGTGGAAAGAGATCCCTTGCTCTTGGGTAGGAATCACCAACATAATGAAAATGGCTGTACTCTCCAAATTTTTATACAGATTTAATACAATTCCTACAAAAACACCAGTAATATGCTTCATAGAATTAGAGAAAACAAACCTAAAATTTGTTTGGATCCAGAGGAGACCTAAAATAGCAAAAGCAATTCTGTGCACAAATGCAAGGCAGAGGGCATCACAATCCCTCACTTGAAGTTACAGTATAGACCCAC
>PVJX010027791.1:0-24520 GCA_004027295.1 Dolichotis patagonum | reverse complement strand
TTATAATACTCATTGATCATTTTCTGTTATTCGGTTCAGAAAGCCCTGGAATTATTTCACTATATGCATGACTTTATACTATTGTGTTATGTTTGATATTATTGTAATTGAAACTATGCTCAACTATAGCAGAGTTAGAGATATGGCGTTAGATACTGTTGATGTCCAGTTGACTTAATGTAAAGTACTGTGTTGCCTAAAAAAAAATCTGCATCTTATGGAATCTTCTCAAGAACATTTTCCTATATCCTCAAATCCCTGGGATCCCAAAGCTCCCTTCCAATGATTTCATACCAGGCAGGAGGCAGAGTCCAGACATTGCTCAGCCTTGTCCTCAGGGACTCAGGAGAACACAAAGAGAGCTGGAGTCCAGGTTCCTGTGGCCCTGCCCTCCTCTCTGATCTTGACTCTGCTGTGGGCACCTTGTTCTTCGTGGTGCAACAGTCAGGTTACCAGGTCAACAGTATTTCCAAACACACTGACGGCGGCTTGCAGAGATATCCAAATTTTATGGAGGGAAATTTAAGTGCAAAAAAATCACTTTGTGGTAAAAATAAAAACTATATTTAAGACAGTGTATATAAGATTTTTTGGCTACTGATGTTAGGTCCTAATAAACACTGCTCAGTCAGCACCCTATGAGTGCAGGATGTGTGACAGCATGTTCTCTACCAATGAGGTGCTGAGAGAGGCCCCTCCAGAGTTGAATCTACCACACCTCTCCAAGGTATCGCCTACATCATCAAGAATGGGGAAATGAACACCTCAAATAACAGATGAACACTCAGATCAACACATACGGTGATGTCCAGACATGCAGAGTAAAAGTTTGTGCATGAACAGAATTGGAAAGTGCCCCTCAGGATGACATGCTTGGCAGATGCATTGGAGGGTGGAAGGCATATCTTCCGTCAACAAAGATATCAATACCAAATAAATATTTCTACATCTAAAAACTGTTGAGGCAGTGTAATCACTTGTGCTGCAAACAATGAATTTTTTGAAAATGTGTTGTGCAATCAATAATGAAGTAGACGAGGAAACGAATAAAAGTCTGATTCCATGAAAACAACACGGTAGCATGATCAACATAGTAGGTCTCAGCAATTTCTCTGGCTTGACTACTGAAAAAACTCTCCAGTCTGTCTGTCACTACAGGACTGTAAATCTGGTTTGCCAGAGTAGTATGTGCAGGGTGTCTCCTACTTGTCCTCAGTTATCTTGGAGGGAGGTTTATTTCTGGGCTCACACTTGCATCAAAGCACTGTGTATCTTGGACAGTAATAGGTGACTGTGTCTTCTGCTGTGACAGAGTTCAGATGCAGAGACTGCTTGTTCTTGCCTGTGTCTCTGGAGATGACGATGTGGCTTTTAATGGATGGGTTGTAGCCGGTGCTAACACTGTAGTTTATAACTACCAGCCACTCCAGGCTCTTTCCTGGGGGCTTATGGATACAGCTCCAGTAGTAATAATAGGTTGTGATGGAGAATCCAGAGACTGAACAGGTGAGGAACAGGGTCTGCAAGGGCTTCACCAGGCCAGGCCCCGAATCCTGCACCTGCACCTGGGACAGGACACCTGGGGACAAAAACAAAATCATCCCATCAGTCACATGCTTTGGTAACATTTCCTCTGACCTATGTCTGATATTGAGGAATCTCACCATGGGGACTTGTCACCAGGCAAAGGAGAAGACCCAGCAGTCTCATGTTTTAGTCCACATGCCACCTTCTTGTAAGCCCTCAACACTGTCTTGGATTAGAGATGTGAGGCTTGCACAGCCCATGAGTGGATTTTCAGTCTAATGCTGCAGTTTGTATTTGCTAATAGAGTGCACACTTCTTTATAAAGGGGATTTTACTGTCACGTATGTCTGCTCCTTTTTTGTTACTCTGTGGAAACTCATTATGAATTCTAGCTGAGTTTGAGTCTGTGATAATTGGGATGTTAAATGCAGAGGAGTGGTGGAGGCAGGGCAATGAGGACCCCAACTTCCTGGTCCTTTTTTCTCATTTTAACCAACTCCCTTCCAACCCAGGTTCAGGTTCTAGTAATTCAGCACCAAATTGAGCACAGCTCTCTCTGTATCTCCCTGGTCTCTCGCCTATGATTCCATCCATGCTGCTTGAAAACTTGCTTCACTGTCATTTCTGTTGTCAGGAGAGCTCCACCTGCCTTCTGCTCTAAGATATCCTCTGACCCAATTCCCACCTGAGCAAAGGCAACAGAAATTGGAAATAAGGACGCGAGTTCTGTGCTTACTACACAAGAGGTTTCTAATCCTCTGGGAAGAGAAGGAGGCCTTCTGTGTCAGGTTTCTTCTCCCCAAACCATATTGTGGAAGGTGGTCATGGCCTTTCTACATTCAGCTTTTCCTCTGTTGTGTGGGTTGTATTTCTACATTATAAATATTTAACTCATGTTAGTTTTCTGTTTTAAACAATTATATATAATGGATGCCATGTGCACAATAAAAATGTCTCTAAAATTCAGCCTGAACACTTGCTAGTCATTTTGTATCCACGTTCTTTGTGGTTGATTTTTTGAAAGACAGTGTCACTTTAACATCCAGGATATGACATTGACCTTTAACTCCCTAGATGTCAAAGAGTAGCCTCAAATGCATGCTGATATTCCTCCCTCACCCTCTAAGGGTCAGAATTACAGTGTTGTGACACCACAATAACCTATATCTCCATTTTATGACTTTATCCAAAATAGCCTAGTTGTAGTATATAGGAGGCTATTTGGATAGAGAAAATGACCCTGCAGGAACTGGTTCCTCGGTTTCCTCTCCAACAGACATACCACGTGTTACATCCTGCTCTACCACCTTATATATGACCTTCTTTGTCTTTCTGGGAGACATTTACAGAACAGGAAAAGTTTTCATGGTTCTTCTCCTTCAGAATAAATGGTTTAGGAGGCTAATCCAGGCCAGCTAATTTTGTGTAGTAACACACCCTGGAAACTTCAGGTCTGCATGTGAGAAATGTATGAACTACAGCAATTTCTTCAGTGATTCTGGGCCTTTCATTACTGGTAATAAATCTAAGAAATTATGGAACTCACATCTACAAGTCATAATATGTTCTTTGAGATAAGACGTTCATAATGCCTCCTAGCAGAAGTGCAAAACTGAGAAAGTATTAATACGTACACTTCCTGCTCAGGGCCTGAGTCCTGGAAGCTCTTCCCAAATAGGCAGCAGGTAGGATCCTCTCCAGGAAACACACACAGCTCCCGCTGCTTTTATGATGGCACAAGGAAGAAGCTGCTGCTGCTGCTGCTGCTGCTGCTGCTGCTGCTGCTGCTGTTGCTGCTACTGCTGCTGTATCTATCACATCCAGTCCTTTGTCACCAGCACAAGTATAGCCATGCTCAGCAAGGATGACCAGACCACCGGATGATAGTGGGGACCCCAAAGTGCCATCAGGAGAAGCCCTTCTCCTACTGCTCACTTTGACACACAGCCCTGAAATGCTTTGTCTTAATATTTTTTGAAAAAAATGTATTTGAACATACATGGCTGATTTAAGTCTTCTTACACTTTGAGTAAGCTTAAAAAGACATGTCCTCCCCCACGTATGTGCTGTTGGAGGGATTATCTGCATGATTGGGGATGACAGGGAACATGCCCCTGAGTAAGCAGGTGAGCCAATTCAGTAGCAGTGTTCTGTGTCCTCTATCAGGTTCTCAATGAAAGGTAAAAGACTTACAGCAATGTGTGGGCAAACATATCCACAAAGACAATATTTCATAACATTAGGATCAAAGGGCTTTGCATGAACCAGCACTGGATAATGAGAAGGCCTGCCTGATAGTAGATGGCAGATGAGCCCTTAATAGTGTGTGAGTGATCATCCGGTGTTTCTAGGCCAAACACTGTGGAGTACACTGTGGAGTCACCTGGCGTTAAACAAGAATTCACTGAAAAACACGAGGTGCATCTTGTCATGAGCCAGATGCTAAGAAACAAAAAGGCTTCCTCTGTGAACTCACAACACTGTAGGCTTAGAGACAAGATCTCTTCCAGGCTCAGTGTCCTTCATGATGTAGTGATATGAACTATGTGGATGATATTTTACTCTACCATCATATAGAAGGAGTATTTACATCTATGAGTATGTGTTTCAATGAATGTTCATGCAATCACAAAGATATAAATTTAGTTTTCTTAATGGATGAGGACTATTTAATCTGTTGATAAAAATTATTTAATCCTACTCCATCAATTGATAAATTTTACACAGTATGTCAGTTTTGTTTACTATGAAAAAGATTTTAAGACACTCAACTTGCAAAATTTGAAAGATCTTTGTTAATTAACAAATGATAAAATCATATCAGGAATTCACTGTGTTAATTTGAAACGTTATTCAACTAGTAGGTGAGCTAGAACATGTCTCACTTTCTCCACCATTTTCCAACACTCTAATATTTCCACATCCATAATAGTTTGTGCATTGCCTTCAACTTGTATCCTAAGCAAAGATATTGCCATAAAATGCCAAAAAACTGAAATTATTTTGCTAAGCATTGAATTGAGATAAAACCTATTATAGGAACCTTACCAAAATTTTCTAGAATTGGCAAATGCACAAAGGCAGAAAAGGGTCTGTACTCACGTGGCAGGGTCAAGAATTGGGCTGTGCCAGAATGGATGGGGACATTAGAATGTGGCTGGTGTCCCATTCGCATTGAGAAAACTGATTTATAATGACTTTGCACTGATTGCTGCAGTTTTTATCAGCATGCACTCACAAACAGTGTCCTTCTAATCTTTTGATAGGGGACATTTTTGATACATAAATTATTTCAGCAATTTGTCAAAAGTTTAATAGATTTATAGCTATAAAATGTTATTAGTCTAACATCCATGTAGAACATGTAATGAAAGACATACAGTGCCACTATTACTGTACTCCCATAGAGGGAAATGGATCAAAGTTGGACGAGCATGAGGAGGACGCGGAATCTCAGCAGCTAATATCCCCGCAGGGTCTCAGTGCAGTTGTTCTTGTGCCAGGACATGGAAGGGCTGGCTCCTAGGAAACCTGATCCACCTGAGTGTTACTTGGCTCTCTCTGAAGGGACTTCACAGCCCTGAGATGTGAGGAGCAGGGTCTGTGTGTTCGGATCCCTGCAGAGGTGAGGGTTGTGGCTGGGCTCACACTGTCCGCCACTCACTGTGTATCCAGCTAACATCCAGAACTTTACCAGGTTCCTAGAGCTTCACCAAGACCTTAGCCAGATGCACACAGCAGAGCCACTGTAATGCTTATTTGACCCACTATAGTGTGAGTTCTGCTTAGCTGAGTATATGTCCTATCCAAGCAGGAACAGCAACTAGGCTGAAACTTGGAAGTTAAGATGCACATGTGAATTTGAAGGATTCAGGATAAATATTACATGAAGTAGCCTCAGATCCTGACAGGAACCCATATTTCACCTCAATTTATTTATTTTTCAATTTTATTAGTTTATGTGTGTACCTCATGCACTCGACAGTCATCCTGGGGAGTGGTTATGTGCACACACTGCAGTTTGGCTCCTTCTTTTAAACCCCATTCTGCCTCCTCACCTGCAACCCCCTTCTCCAATTCCCCTATTCCATGTTTCAGTCCTGTGGATGTTAATCTTACTGAGATCATATTATGCCATGTAATATTTACATTAAGAAGTGTTAATGTACTGAGGAAATTTGGTAACAATGGTAGCACTGAAAATAATTATGACATGCAGTTATGTGATAGAATCCTGTTCTGTGTGAAAATAGGGCTCCTTTCAGTTTGGTTCACTTATATAGATCGTGGATTTTTTTAGTGTCACTTAATTTGTAAGGCAAAACAGTGAAAGCGCCATAAAATGCTGTATTCTCCATATTGGATCACATGTCAGAAGTTTCTGCTAATTGTCGGGCTATATGCTCTCCTAGGCTCTGGAGAGCTTCATGATCTGGCTACTGGACAGAGAGTGACACAGCTGCTGAGGTTCACGTCCCCTCTCCCTGTGGTGAGAACTTGCGTGATTTGTGTGCCTTCTGCTGCCTACTGAGATCAAACCAAACAGTGATAGTGTTGGTGCCTGTTAGCGACTCTCTCATTGTTGACTGTTCTTATCTCTCTCACTCTACTTCTGTTTTCACCTGTTCTTTATCTGTAAAAGTTTCACCAGAAGGGAAGGCATCAGCTGCCCATATGTAAAGTATGTCCCTGAGAAGTATTAACACACATGGAAACTGGCATAACCACACACACCCAAAGCAGCAAGTACACGTGTCATCCTCAGTATGTCCTGAGGCTGCTTTTCAGTCCCTCTCTCCCTGGTTCCCTCCCACATGCCGTCACCAAGAAGTTTGTGACCATCCTCAGGCTGCTTCACGTTAACTTTCCTTTCCTATGAATCCTGTACACTGTGTCTGGCAATGGAAACTTGTTCAGACATTTTAAATCAGTATGGATATTATTCAAAGACTGAAGGCAAAAACTCCATATGACCCAGCAATTCCCATTCCACACATCTTCACCAAACATCTAAAAACATCATGCTGCAGCACTGTATACATATCAACGTGTGTACAACATGATTCATAATAGCTAAATCCTAGAAACAACCTGTATATCATAAACATATGACTGTTTAAAGAAAATATAGTAGTTGTACATAATGGACCACTACTCAGCAATAAAGAGGGATACATTCTAGACAAACATCATGTCTAACTGGGAGTAAGGACAGACATGGTATTGGAGTACCTGGGTGATAAGTATTATATGAAGAACATGTTCTAGATCCCAACAGGAAACTGCCTTTCACTTTCTTGTAAATCTTCTCTTGAGGTAGACCCTGTGCTCTGTCTGTGACCCCGACTGCCGCCTGCTGGCCTTGGGTACCCTGCAGGAAGCTTTGTGTCTGGGCTCACACTGATTTTCCCTCACACTGGATTTCAGTGAACACAGAGACATACCCTTCAAGATTTACAGAACTTCACTAGGCCAGGTCTGGACTCCTGAAACATGTGCTCGAATAAATCCTGCTTTTATGGAAAAATTGTAGTCAGTCTCTGAACAATTCCTAGTTTGTACACCTGCTTCAACTTTAAAAGTCTTCTGTCCTGTTGCCAAATTTCAATACACACATTGCATTAACTGTGTGGCAGGAGTGTTGATTGCAGAGTGAATATAAAATTTTACCTGCCATAGCAAATATTAAGGACTGGGATGGCTAGCTTTTCCATTATGTTCAAGTATAATTTTTTAAGAAAACATAGTCTCTCCCAGTGCAGTGCTGTCAGTTGATTTACAACTGGAAGTGAATCATGAGTAAGTGGTTTTTGTGTTATATCTTGTTCTCAGCCTCTTTAGACAATTTTCTCAAGCATATCAATCTTTTCAATTATATGAACATCTTTATATCACTTATATCAATAAAGCACTTCAGATAAGCAGATAATATATGCACCAATAATAAGTAGATGAAAACAGATGAAATAGTTAAGATGTTAATGGCCAGCATGATATAAAAAAGTTAAAATTTGGGTGATACATATATGAAGGAGGGAAAATTAAAAAGCACAAATTGAAAAGCAGATAACATAATTGTGTATAAATAATAAATTTATGATAGATACATAAATGAAAGATGAATGCTAGAGTTGGTTGGTAAATAGATGTTTGACAGAGCATAGATGTATAGAATGATGATCATGGGTAGAAACACACATAAATCCTTGGACAGTTGATGACAAGATGGATAAATATGTAAAATACCCACTGAGATTTATTCCATATTAATTAAATTTTTCAAAATTTTGAATGTATGAATGAATGCTTGGTTATACTTCTGAACCTGTAGAGATACAGCCACTGTGATATGCATCTTAGCAAATCTTCTCAGTGACATTTTTCCATGTCCCCAAATCCCTGTGATTGCAAAGCTCTCTCTTCATGGTGTCATACCAGGCAGGAGTCAGTGTTGAGTCCTGGTCCAGCATTGTCCTCAGGGACTCAGGAGAGCACAGAGAGAGCTAGAGTCCAGGTTACTCTGTGGCCAAGCTCTGGCCTCATCTATCGTTTTGACTCTGTTGTGGGTACGTTGTTCTTTCATGCATGCATGGTCAAGTTACCAGATCAAGTAACAGATGAGGAAGAAGTGGATGCCAGTGTTTCACACATGCTGATGCAACCTTGTAGAGATGTACAAATTTTATTAAGGATAATGTGAATACAATAAATTCACTTAGAATTACAAAAAGCCATTATATTTGAGACATTCCATAAGAGTTTCTGAGACTCACTACTACTGACCCTAGGTCCTAATAAATACTGCTTGGGTGGTGCCCTGTGACTGCAGGATGTGTGAGAGTGTGATGCTCTCTACCAATGAGATGCCGAGAGAGACCCTTCCACAGAGGAATATACCACAGGTCTCCAAGGCATCACACTCATCATCAATGGTGGGGCAATGAACAGCTCTAATAATAGGTGAACACTCAGATCAACACACAGTGATGTCCAGCCATTCAGAGTAAAAGTCTCTGCATAAGCAGAAGTGAAAAGTGCCCTTCAGGAGGAGATGCCACACAATTGCATGTGAGAGTGGAGGGCAGACATCAAGTAAACAGAGAAATAACTATCAAATATTTATACACCTAAAATCTATTGAGACAGTGTAAACACTTGCACTGTGAAGAAGGGTTTCACTGAAAATGCGCTGTGAAATCATTAATGAAATTGATGGCAAAGTGAATAAAGGCCTGATTCCATGAAAACACAACAATGTAGGATCAGTGACATAGAAGGTCTCTAGAATCTCCATCTCTTGACTACTGAAAAAATTCTCCAGGCTGTCACCACAGGGCTATGAAGTTGCTTCACTAGAGCAGTGCGTTTGGCATGTTCCATGTTTGTCCTAAGTCTTCCTGCAGGGAGATTTTTGTTCAAGCTAAAATTTGTCTCAAAGCACTGTGTATCTTGCAGAATAATAGGTGGCTGTGTTCTCTGTGGTGACAGAATTCAGCTATAGGGAGAATGGGCTCTTGGCTATGTCACTGGAGATGGAGATGTGGCTATTAACAGAAGGGTTGTAGCCCTTGTCACCATCATAGTTTATGTACCCCATATACTCCAGCCTCTTTAAGGGGACTGAAGCATCCAGCTCCAAACATAACCACTGGTTTTAATGGAGAATCCAGACACTAGTAGGGAAAGGACAGGCTCTGCCCAGGGTTCTCCAAGCCAGGCCCTGTCTCCTGCAGTTGTACCTGGGACAGAACACCTGGAAAAAATAAATACCATCTGATCACTCACGTGCATTGGTAACCTTTGCATGGAGCCATGTCTGATGTTGAGGATATGGGTCACAATGGGGACCCATTACTAGGCACAGGAGAAGACCCAGCAGTCTCATTTTGTGGACCATACATCTGCCTTCCTGAGAGACCTCCCCCCTGTCTGTAAATAGAGCTTTGAGTTACAACAAACTGTCAGCAGATTATGAATCTAAAGTTGGAGCAGATATTTGCACATATTGAGCACATTTGTTATATGAAGGGGACATTATGGCCAGGCTACATCTGCTTCTTTTGTGCTAGTGAGAGGAATCTCTTGATCTGAATTCCAGCTGCCTTTGAGTCTGTGATAGGTGAAAAGATAAATTTACAGGGGTGGTGGAGTCAGAGCAATGATGACCCCATCTTCCTGATCCCAGGAATTGATTCCTCCTAGTCCTTCTCCCTTCCTATACCTCCGTCCAACTCTCTTCATATCCAGGCTCTGGTGCCAGTCTCAAGAATAAACAAAGCACAGCTCCCTATGTGTGTCCTTGTTCTCTCTCCTATGGTTCCATCCATGCAGCTTGAGAGCTTGCTTCACTGTCATTTCTGTTGTCAGGGGAGGTCCACCTGCCTCCTACTCTAAGATATCCTGTGATCCAAGTCCCACCCGAGCAGAGCCAGCAGACACTGGAAATCAGGCTGTGAGTTGTGTGCTTACACCACAGAGAAGTTTCTAATCCTCTGGGAAGAGACGGAGGCCATGTATTTTAGTTTGCTGAAATCATATGACCATGTGTGTCTACTGGGTTTTCATTCCGTTTCCAGTTTCAGCTTCTGCTCTTGTTCTTTGGAGGTCATTGCTAAGTTGAACATATTTATCACATTTTACTACTCATTTTTGAATAATCATGAATTATGAACACCATGCCCAAAATAGCAATGTCTCTAAATTTCATCCTGCACTCTTGCTCATCATCTTGTGTCCACATTCTATTGATAGTAAATTTTTGAAGGCAAGCATCACTTTACAGTTCAGGCCATGAGGTTTCTCTTTACTTCACTGGGTGGCAAAGGTCAGCCCCAAATGTGTGGTGGTTTTCTTGTTTCATCCTCCTGATCGTCAGAAATACATAACTCTGAAACCATGCCTAACTCAAAACATGTATTTCCTTCTGTTGTTTGTTGAACGTGGTTTTCCATTGCCAGTGCACCTTAGTTTAGATGCTGTGATTCTATTTCCTCAGACTTCTGTTTTCTGTCCATGTGCATATGTGTTAGCATTCCTGTTATGTGGCCTCATTCTTCTTTTTGTAATTATGCTTACAAACTTACTACCAAACTACAATGACTTCAACAATGCTATGTCAATTGTAACATTTTCAGGAACCATGAAACACCTGACAATGACATTCTTCTCCAGGGAAAAAGAGTTCAGGTCTTTTTAATGTATTCTTTACATTCAGGACTAACAATAGTCATCACATTCTAGAGTTTTGAGGGAAAGATGCTGAATATTAAGATTCACATAATTTGTAGCCAGAGAAAAGCGGTCAGATCTTGCTTTATTCCAATAAATTTTCATGGAAGTCTGTGATGTTCCCTTCCAGAACAACAAAAAGAATATTTATGGTGGCATTGCTATATCCAGTTCAGAGCAGAGCAGACATAATCAGTGAGACACATACATTCCTGTCCTTCTGTGCATACACCACCTAGGACATGTGCTGTGTCACTGTAGGAAATGTCTTATGATTTCACTTAGGGAATTGCATAAAGGGTGAGAGAGCTTCCCAACTCTTGGAAAGGAGCAATGTTTGTACCCCTATCAGGCAGACATTTGTCCATGGGTGTGAGCCTGGGGTATGAGAGTAGGGTGAAAGGTCAAGTTCTTTTCTCAAGTGTAAAATCTGCAGCTCGATCACCTACACAGGTCCTCCGTGGTCAGGATAGAGCTCCCTGTGGGATCTGCAGCTGTGACATCCATTTTGGCCCCTTTCCTAAGCTTCACCTGGTACCCTTTGTCCTTAATGGTTTCCCTGGAAAATCTGTGGTAATGCTTTTCTAGCACATTCATCTACACTTCGATTTTACTGCTCTCCCCTAAATAGAATGCTAGGCACACTGTCAAGGAGGATGTTAGGCCAGAGCAAATGACTCTGAGGAATGGGCTCTTCTGTTTCACTTCAACAGTCAAAACCCCAGGTCACATCCTGCTCACCTTCCTGACATATGTACTAAATAACAGAAAGATTTTTAGATTATTAAGGGACTGTCCAGGAGGAGGTATGGGACCCAGCACTGTATTTCTCACTTTTTCTTGTTTGACCATGACAGCATTGTTTGACCATGACATTTCTACCACTACTCCCACTGTGATGCACTTAGCTGTCACAGGTCCAAGGAAACAAAACAATGGGAAATAGAACAAAGCGACAGCATCCTCAGCTAACAAACCTGCTCTCCTTTGAAGTTGATTTATCACTGTATTTCTTTCAACAAGAGAAACCTGGCCGGTATTATAATTGTGCACATACAACAATATTATGTTTTACATTTATTAACAGAAAATCTCTTTTTAATGTTGCATAATTTTTCATTTGTTTCACCAATGTTTTATACTTCTCATTACATGAATTTGTCAAATTTTTCATTAAATTGTTTTCTAGTTTATTTTATGAAGCTATTGCAATTTATTTCTCTTACATTTTTGTTTTTTGTCTTTTTGAGGCAAGGGCTCACTGTGCAGTTCACACTGAATTAAAACTCACTTTGTAGGGCAAGCTGATCTCCAACTTACAACAATCGTCCTAACTCAGCCTCATGAGTGCTGGTAATACTCATACAGACTCCTAAGGTCCAGATGACTGAGTTTCCGGCAACATTTTCATGCTTCTCAGCTCACTGAAAGTTTGATTTATATTTTTGATTGTCTGATTTATTGGCAAGACAAGGAAAACACTGGCCATCTAGGAAATTTCTTGTAACTTAAGGATAGTCAGGATTTTCAACAATACTTCCCTTGGAAGTAGAAGCTTTTCTTTGTGAAATTGTATATAGTAATTGTATGACTTTGTTCTTGCTAGAAATCCTATGGTACTAAAATTTTGTTTTATTTTGTCAAGCATTAAAATTTTTCTTAAGAAAATAACTGGACAGCAAAATAAACTTACCTAAAATACCTAAGGAGAGTGTACAGTTCATTACTTGATAATAAAGAGTTTTATTGAAAAAAATTTACTGTGATCCCAATACAATACAAATGTCAGAAAAAAAGAAAACAAAAAACCCCAGTCCATCTTCTGCTGCTGCACTTGGCACAGGACACCTGGATACAAGGGTTAAGTTCCTATCAGCTAGCTTCTTTCTTAATCACCCAAGGACCTGTGTGTGAAATTGAGGACACCCGTCATAGGAACCTGTCACCAGGCACAGGAGAAGATGCAGCAATTGTGTATTCTAGGCCATGGCTTTGACTTCTGGGAGATCTTAAAAGTGTCTGAGGAGGGAGCTGTCAGCTCCATCAGGGAAGGGGAGAATTAGAGTCTAGATTTGGGAAATAAATTTGTCTGAGGGAGGACCCTTTACTGTATGATTGTGAGGTACAACCCAGGGTGACTCTGGTCTTGTGATCAAGAGAGGAATCTCCCCTCCTGCCATTGCAGTGTCCAGGTCTTTGATAGGCCACAAGCTGCCTTCACTGGAGTGGATGAAGCAGAGCCATGACCTCCTGACCTCACACTACCTTCCTCCATTCCTGCTGCCTTCATGTTCCTACACTGACTCTGCCCTCATACATGGGCTCTACTGATGCTTTTACAGAAAGAAGACAAGCACAGCCCCCTCTTCCTCTCCACAATCTATCCATTCTGGTGCAATCAGTGCTCCTGGAGAACTAGCTTCACCACCATTAGCATTGTCATGAGAGGTCTTCTGCCTCCTAATCTGAGACCTCATGTGATCCACGTCCCACAGACCTGAGCCTACAGAGAGAGGAGATGAGGATGTGTGACCCGTGCCTCCCTCAGAGAGAAGCCTCATGGGGAGGGAAGGACCCTCTCTGTGCTGAGTGTCCCTTTCAAAACATTGATTGATCTTTATCCATGTCCTCTGAAATTCTTATTTCTCCAAGTCATTTCCTCAACACAGACTTCAATCTAGCACATTGCACTATCTTTACATTTTTTTAGATTTTTTCCTTATTAACAGGATATAATGATTGCATTCATCATAGTTAGATAACAAAACATGCTTTTCTGTTCATTTTCTCCTCCTCCCCAAAACCACTCATAATCAGGTGACCTGAATGCAAGTAATAGTCAAGTCCAAAGTGGTAAGGAGAAATAGACTAACAGGCTGTACGTGAACCATAGGATTAGGATCTGCACAACAGGATAGAGCTGTTGTGAGTCCAAGCAGGAGAGCACTGACCCTGATATCCAGAAGTAGGCAAGCCTGTTACTCTCTGGGTGGGCACTGGCTGTGAACTTTGATATTTGACATCTCTACCTCACTGCTCAGAAGTCACTGTTAGAGTTACTCCTGTATCCACAATTCTGATCTCTGTTTTGAATTACACGACTTTGATGGATATGTAATAAGAATGATCTTTACTCCATAGAGAGAGGAATAAAGGCTCAGTTATGCACAAGCTCTTGTGATGGGGAGGGGTTCTCAGATTCTGCTAAAGACTTGGAAGGTCAGTGAGGTTTTGGTTATGAAGATTAGGAAAGTGGATGTTTCCTTTGTGAGTTTTGCTATTGACAAACGTTACCTGTACTCTACACCTTGTTACAGGTCTGTTGGGAAGATCCAACAATTAACAAACACTGATACATGAGCACATAGAGTAAAATACCTGGAAGGTATAAGTGAGGAGGAAGTTGATAACCAGGTACTAAGATGGTGGTGGATTTCATGCCTGGGATATGAGGATGGTTCCCTGCTGGATTTTGCCCTCCATGATGAGACAAGAATATAAACTAAAGGTGGGAGGTGGACTTTGTGAAATACATCTGAGAAGAAATGAGGCTCCTTGTAACTGTCAGGTCAGGAATGTGGAGACACAGCAACACAAAGCAGCAGCAGTGTTGCTGAGTAAATCTCAGCTGAAGTAGGTGGTGAGATGAACACCCAGAAGCTCCACTTTCCTCTTGGTTCCATTCATTACTTTACTTTGAAACACAAGTTACAACAATAGTGCTACATTTGAACTCTTACTTGAGCTAGGCTGCAAAGGTCTCAATTTGCAAATGATACCTGCACAATCATGACTGAATTCTGAATAACAGAGAAGAATGAAACAGAAGAAAACTGATAAGATATTTCAGATTTTCAAAGATCTGCAGGAAGCTGTAATTCAGAAAGTGCAATGGAGTGCATCACACTGCATGTCAGGAAGGGCATATTCTGAAAATTGTCTGCACTCTGTGTGGGAAACATCTGATGCATCTGAGACATCACATCCAGAACATGAATTTTCAATCCTTAAACACAGGACACATCAGTGAAGATGCTGAACCAGGTGACGAGCAATGCAGGGTGAGGAGGTGGAGGTGTGTTAGCCTCTGTGGATAAATGTGAGGGTGAGGTCCTTGATCACATCAGAGATTTGTGGACTGTGTGTGAGAATGTCATCTCCGCTCTGCCTTCAAGAGCCAAGGATGTGCCTGCAGGTGATTTCATGCTGTTCATTATGTACCTGCTCACAGGAAATCCTAACAGTAGAAAATGCATTATTCACTACCAGGGTACACTTCATTGGTTTAGAAAATTTACAAATATACTGTGCATGATAAATACAGAATTATGTGGGGTAAAATAAATATATCAGGACAGAACTTGGGAAGCTGTTTAAAAGAAAACAAGAACACTGTGAGTATGGAGGATTTCACCCCATCAAATCTACACAGTTTTCCTGAATGACTGAAAACTGGGAGATGAGTAACAAAGAGAAGAAACATACAGGAGAATAGAGGAACCATGAGCAGCAGAGGAAGACTGCTCCAAGACTGCAGTCCAGACCCTGGACTACAGCACCACAAGGAAGAGCAGGAGGACTGAGGTGGTGCCCACAGACACTGGAAGGTTCAGAACTGTGGTTGGAAAAGCACACAGAGAGAGAAAATAAGTAACCCAGCAGCAAAAAGAGGGCCGGGGCCCTGGACCAGCCTGATGAGAAAAACAGAAGGAGGCAGTGTAGTACCCACACTGCACACTCTGGAGGAAGCCCTGTCAGCTGGGGAGAAGCAGAAAGGAAGCCCTTAAGCCTCCCCTCTCCGGTCTCCCAGTAACACACACATAAGCAATGGGATGAACCACAGGCTGAGATGTTGCTAACTGAATTAGGAAGAGACCTTACATTTAAATTATTTGAGTGACTTTGCAAGCCTGGGGCCCAGAGCCTGAGCAACTAATTAGAGGACAAAATTGTGAAAAATAGTAACCATGCTGTTTCCAACTGTCCTATGGCTATTTGGTTTTGTTTCACTTTACTGTTCTATTTTCCTCCTTGAAAATAAAAATTGAAAACAAGAGAAAAAGAAAGATGGGAGAGAAAGAAGTGGAGATTAAGATAGAGAATGGTTTTGCTATGTATAATATGAATTTTTTTAATTTGTGAGGCACAAAAGAAAGGCACAGAAGCAAGTCCTGCTCAGCCCTCTTCTCTAGAAAGAGCACATCAAGGTCCACAGACACTGCACTTAGTCCAGTCAGGCTGCCCCTCTACCTGATCCCTTGAGCTCTGGTCTCCTCATGGTGCTGGGGCTGAGCCTGGGGACCAGGGATCCTGAGGTGGCCAAGTGGGGGCGGGGAGCTGTGTGTTCTCAGACCCCATGGAGAGAGATGAGGAGGATTTAATTTCTTAATCTGAAGCATTTATCACCACGTGAGACATTTTCTCATCACCAAAAACAAACCCACAAATATATTTTTAAATGAAGAGGATATGACATTGGATAGAAAATTAACTTTACAAAATGCACAAGTTACTTTGAGATGTGTGCAAGTTTTGTTTACCCATAAGTAAAATTCACACACAGAAAATGAAAAATTCAGTGCTTCTTATGTACTCGTCAATTACATTTAACGAAGAATTTTTCCTTGAACTTGGGTACTTCACTATGGGTCGGATCAAGACCTAAGACGTTAGTACAGAAAGGAAACCCAGAGGCCCCAGGAAGCCCTCCCTCCTCTGCTTCTTACTCTGCACCTGCTCTTTAGGCCTGCCTGGTTCTCCACAGAGCACAGCGACCTCTGCTGGGCCTGAGCACGCCTAAAAGGAGGTTTTTGTCTGGGCTGACAGGAATGTTGCCTCACTGTGCCTTTTGCACAGTAATAAACGGCCGTGTCCTCGGGTCTCAGGCTGCTCATCTGCAGATATAGCGTGTTCTTGCTGTTGTCCCTGGAGATGGTGAACCGGCCCTTCACGGAGTTTGCGTAGTATGTGCTACCACTGCTACCTATATCTGAGATCCACTCCAGCCCCTTCCCCGGAGCCTGACGGATCCAGCTCATGGCATAGCTACTGAAGGTGAATCCTGAGGCCACGCAGGAGAGTCGCACGGACCCCCCAGGCTGCACCAAACCTCCCCCGGACTCCACCAGCTGCACTTCAGCCTGGACACCTGCAAACACAGAGATATACTGCTCAGGATACTGGCACACATGTCCAATCTTTATCCCAGTCCTGTCCACTTTCCCATTCCATATCCTTTGTTCTCAATAATTTACCTTTCAGAAGTGCTAACAGGAAAACCAAACTAATCCCAAACTCCATGGTGAGCTGTCTGTACTCAGTCCTGATCACCAAGTAGGAAGAGCTGCTCACCAGGGCTGGGCTCCTGAGCAGAGCTGCAGGGTGAGGGCTGGGCAGTTTTACATTAGTACAGAGAGTCCCTATTTGCATGGCCTCCTGCTATAAAGACAGCTGTGGACATAAAAAACTCAGAGAGGGCAGAGCTCACATCTGATGCTAATGTACTGAGAGTGTTTGGTATCCATAATGTCATTCATACAATGTAAAGACTCACTTTGAGGTGAATTATTGATCTTCATTTCTATGTTTATTTTTATTCATGTATCCATAACATGCATATTTGTATTTTCTGCTTTAGAAATACATAAAATTATTAAAATATCAGGAACATTTTGCATTCCTAGAGGATTGCTGGTGTGCTGTAATGTCCTCCCCACTGTCTCGTCCTATGCTTTGCTAATCTGAGAACAAACTGCTTCCTGTTAAAGGTCCTGGGCAGAGCAAACAACCTGTGGTGAATCTCTTCTGCTCTGACTAAAGGGACAACATTTTTGACTTTGCTGCATTCTGCTGGCTGTTGAGAGGAAACAGAACCTTTGTCCATGTGGAGGCCTGCTGCTGAGTCTCTAATTTCCACCTCATGAACTGTCTCACACTTTCTCTGTGTTGAGAATTTGTGTGTCTGTAACAGCTTCATCAGACATAACACATAAACTTCCCATAGAAAAAGTGTGCACCTGAGAAGTATTGAAATACAGGAACAGTTGTACAGCCACAAACACAATCACATTAGTGAACTCACGCCTCATCCTCAGTGTGTCCTGAGGTTTCCCTGAAATCCCTCCCTCCCCTGCTTTGTCCTGCATCCCATCTCCAGGCAGCTCATGACCATCCTCAGGGTGCTTTACATTAACTTTCCTATTTCAGCAGTTACACTATAAGCACATGTCCTATACTGCTGCTCATGTTTAACACAGAATGTTTATTTGAAATATACTCAGATGATTGTATGAGTCATCATTCACAGATAGTTATGCTGATTCACTTTCAAATATATAAAAATAAACCTGGCAATACAGCTCAGTGCTAGTGTATTTGCCTACAGATTCGCAGGAATTTTCTTCCCCAATAAGGCAAAATTAATCAGAAAATTAACAGTCTCACACTTCAGATTAATTCCTCAGTTATTTTATTAATGCTCTTTTAAGTGTTCTAATCTTAGGGTATTGCAAAGACATCTGATCATCATCTGGAAAATGTAGACACCCAAAAATGTTTTCTTAAATAACAAACAGTACAACCATATACACAAAATGGGTTAATTATATTAATAGTTTTTAAGTACATAAAAGTAAAGAAATTACAAGGCCATAAAAATACAGAATTTGGGCATAGGAGGCTTACATAATAAATAGGATGAAACCTTATCGACCTGGGCCTGAGGTCATCCTAGACCATGTGATCAGGTGATTAACCCGGAAGCAATTCCTGGATTACTAAACACTGTGTGTGCTGAAGCAACAGCTTTAACATGACAGTTGCAGAACTTAGGGAGTGCTTATGTCTATGACAGGCACTGTAGAAATACCCCACAAAGAGTAACATACATGAAATACATGTTTACCTTGCATTTTATGCCTCTAAAGTTCAAGAACAGACAATGACAGAGTTGGTGTCTGGCAGAAGACATCTGTGTGCTCCAACCCTTGTCTGATTTCTACACCTCAGGTGGCAGAACAGACAGATGCCTACTGAGTTCCTCCATTGCAGGGAGACAAAACAGGAGATCAGCTCAGGTCTCAAGATCTCTGATTTCCTGTAGGAATTTCAGTCTCTTCCGGGCAAATCTCTCAAAAAAGACTCCTCATGCTAATGACGTCCGCCAGGGGGCGCATGAGATCCCATGTGGAAACCCTGAGAGCCCAGATTCTCAGATCCCAGCTCTCCATCCTCTCCTCCATCCTGTTATTTTTTTTTAACTTTTTATTTAAGGAGAAAGAGAAAGAAAAAAAACAAACAAACAAAACAAAAAGAGGGTAGCAACAATACAGAATTCCAAAGGGGAAAGAAAAAAAAAAGAAAAGAAAAAAAGACAAAAATAGAACAACAACTACAACAAAATAAAACAAAACAAAAAAAAAGTGAAAAACAAAAACCCTAAGAAATCAGCACTTGATAAATTGCACACTGTCATCACTGGAAATCGGTATTCAAGTTGCAAAGTTAAAACATACAAAGTACACATTCAAACAATTAGCCTGTTAATGGTTCTGCTCAACATTCTAACAAAAACAGTAATATGGATATAGATCTTACACACTTAAACACACATGCAGTTATATCCTTTAGAGCACTTTCTTTTCCTCTCTTTTTTACAGTAGCAATTACACACTTTGGGTTTCATTACTCCTACAGTTCTTATTACTTTTTACACTAGAGAAACAATGTGATATTTATAAACATGACTCTTATACATTTCATTAATGAGGATAGACTCAAGTTGTCCTCATTTCCCTATGAAGGCCTCAAGATCATCCTTTTTTATAGCTGAGTAATATCCCATTGTATAAAAATACCACATTTTTTCATCCACTCTGCAGTTGATGGGCATCTTCATTGTTTCCAAGATTTAGCTATTACAAATTGTGTTGCTATGAACATGGGTGCACATATATAACTGTGATATGAACTTTTCAGTTTCTCTGGGAAAATACCCAGGAGGGAAATAGCTGGGTTGAATGGAGCTTCCAGTCCTAGTCTTCTGAGAATTCTCCATACTGATTTCCATAGTGGTTGCACTAGTCTACACTCCCACCAGCAGTGTAGCAGTGTTCCTTTTTCCCTACAGCCTCGCCAACATTTATTATCAGTTGATTTCTTGATGGCAGCTATTCTTTCCGTTGTGAGATGATACCTCAATGTAGTTTTAATTTTCATTTCGGCAAGGACCAGTGATGGTGAACATTTCTTCAAAAAACCCAAATTCACGCAATAAGGACTGAAAAGTGAGAAATTACTACACATCCCATGGAAATTCAAAATATCATAAACACCTACTTGGAAAATTTCTACTCACATAGAGAAGAAAATGCAGAGGAAATGGACAGATTTCTAGAAACACATGAACTACCAAAGCTCAACCAAGAAGATATAGCAATTTTTAATAACCCAATATCAGCTATTGAAATTGAAAATATAATAAAATCTTAGCAACAAAGAAAAACCCAGATCCTGATGGATTCACAGCTAAATTCTATAAGAAATTTAGAGAAGACTTGATGCCAATACTCCTGAAAATCTTCAATGAAATTGAAAAGAAAGCAATCCTCCCTAAATCATTCCTGGAGGCAAGTATTACTCTGATTCCAAAACCAGACAAAGACCCAACCAAAAAGGAGAACTATAGGCCAATCTCACTAATGAACATAGATGCAAAGATTCTCAATAAAATACTAGCAAATAAAATGTAGCAAATTATCAAGAAGATTACACATCATGACCAAGTGGGGTTCATTCCAGGAATGCAGGGATGGTTTAACATATGCAAATCAATAAATGTAATACACCACATCAACAGAGCCAAAAACAAAAACCGCATGGTCATCTCAATAGATGCAGAAAAAGCTTTTGATAATGGCCAACACTTGTTCATGATAAAAACCTTTCAGAAACTCGGAATACACGGTGTTTATCTCAATCTTATAAGGCCATCTATGACAAACCAACAGTCAATATAATACTAAATGGACAAAAACTGAAAGCTTTCACTTTAAAATCAGGAACAAGACAAGAATGTCCACTATCACGACTCCTATTCAATAGAGTTCTGGAAACACTAGCCAGGGCAATCAGTCAAGAGAGAGAAATAAAAGGAATAAAGATAGGAAAGGAAGAAGTTAAATTATCACTATTTGCAGATGACATGACACTCTATATAGAAGACCCAAAAAATTCCATTAAAAGGCTACTACAGGTAATAAACAAATTCAGCAGTGTAGCTGGATACAAAGTCAATGCTGAAAAATCAATAGCATTCCTGTACGCAAACAAGCACCTTACCAAGAGAGAAATTATGTTAATATCGCCCTTCACAAAAACATCTAAAAAAATGAAGTACTTAGGAATCAACCTAACAAAAAAATGTAAAAGACCTATATACTGAAAATTATGCTACACTAAAAAGGGAGATTGAAGAGGATATTACAAAATGGAAAGATGTTCCATACTCTTGGCTAGGAAGAACCAACATTGTGAAAATGACCATGCTCCCAAAACTATTATACAGATTTAATACCATCCCAATCAAAATATCATTGACATACCTCAAAGATCGAGAGAAAACACTCCTAAAATTCATTTGGAACCAGAAGAAACCTACAATAGCAAAGGTAATTCTGGGTAATAAAGGCAAGGCAGGAGGCATCTCAATTCCTGACTTGAAACTGTACTACAAAGCCACTGTGATAAAATCAACATGGTACTGGCAAAGAAATAGACCTGAGGATCAATGGAACACATTAGAAGATACAAATATAGGTACAAAGACACGCAGCCACCTGATATTTGACAAAGGGGCTAAACATGTTCACTGGAGGAAGGATAGCCTCTTTAATAAATGGAGTTGGAAAAATTGGCTCTCCACATGCAGAAGACTGAAACTAGATCCATGCCTATCACCATGCACAAAACTAAAGTCTAAATGCATCAAAGACCTAACATTAAAACAAAAATACTAAATCTACTAGAAGATTAGGTAGGTAGAAATCTTGGAGACATAGGTATAGGCAGAGAATTCATGAACAAAATACAAGCTACATGGGAAACATTTCAGAAAATCAACAACTGGGATCTTATATTATTGAAAAGATTCCACACTTCAAAAGAAATCACCATCAGAGTGAAAAGAAAACCCACAGAATGGGAAAGAATTTTACCAGCAACCCCTCAGACAAAGGACATATACCAAGAACATATAAAGACCTGAAAAACAGCAACCCCCCAAATTCAAAGACCTTCTCCCAAAATGGGGAGCTGAGATCAACACACAGTTCTCAGATGAATATATACAAATCCATCCTGGTTTTATCTCTGACTGAAGTCATTTTTCTCTTTCCTACTGGCCCCAAAGCTTTCAATCTCTCTAGTACAAAATTAAAAGTCAGATGTAAATACCCTATAAATAAATAATGGGTAGCATTTTTTGGATGGTACTTCTCTGTATTTCTGAAATTAAACAATTTAAGTGCTTCCTGAACACATCAGTGGGCTTGGCATGGGGTGGACATTCCCAATAAAAGGACAGAAAGGAAAACAAAATCAACACCAACCAAACTCAGCTAGATGCACCTTTCCCCTTAGTGACCCAGAGTCATGCTCCTTGATTCCGATTACTGTGACTTTATTTCACAACTGGACAGGGTCCTGGCAACCCATCCCCTAATATTGAGGGTGCAGCTGTGACAAGAGTACATACTGAGGGGACCTGAAGCCTACAGTGTCCTGGGCTGCTCTGCACCAGCTCCAGCCTCACACTCGGGGTGGTGTTGCCTTGGCAGAGGCCCTACAGTTTCCTCCCTTCTATGATGATCACTACCTACCCTTGGGGGCGTCTGAGTCTTGCTCTGACAGCCACATGGAGGTGACAGTGCCCATAGCTCTTGGACTGTGCATACGTGCAGAACGAGCTCCCAGTGCACACATGTGCACACGTGGTCTGCACACCCCACACTGCTGTATTGTGGCCCACACTGTTAGGAGCCTCATGGGTGGTAGTGAGAGGGTTGGATTCAAAATATTTGTGACTCACACTTGAAGAAACATTGAGAAATGAGACTTGAGGTCATGTCTTCCATTTGTGAACTTTGGTGTGCTCTCAATTCCCCCCTCTCCTCTTGTGGTGGAAGTGGAAGATTCTACATCCACTTTGGGGCATTTCTCTGTTTTCCTGTTGAGCAACCTTTGGTTTCTCTCCATCTATGCTGCTCTCCTTATCACAGTTTCCCTTTGTGTCCTCAGTGCTGAGTCTAGTAAACTTGGTGTGTAGAATTAAACACATTATACCTCAGTGATATATAAACCCATGTTTATAGAAGCAAAGTTCATAATAGCCACATCTTGGAAACAACATAAATGCCCAGAAACTGAAGAATGAATAAAAAATGATGTATTTTTATACAATTGAGTACTACTCAGCAATAAAGAAGAATAAACTGGTAAATTTTATAAGTAAATGTATGCAACTTGAGAATATACACATTAGTGAAATAAGATACGTATGTGTAAACATCATACTGTGTAGTGTGATAAGCCAAAAGAAAATACATATGAATATGTATATGTGTAAATAAATAGTTCAGATAGTAATACTACTGATTTTTCTGAGATCTCTGAAGAGAAATATCTGTGCTGGTATTGTTCTGATGATTGAATGCAGAAGTGCTTTGCTCTGCATGAGAGGTTTGGGGATGATTCTTCACCATGTGTGTGCTCTTGTTGCCGCTGATGGACATGATTTGACAGTTTGTAGTAGTCTCCTCCTTCTCCTTCTCCATCTCCTGCTCCTGCTACTGCTCCTGTTTCTTCTCCTCCTCCTCCACTTCCTCCTTTTTCTTCTTTTTCTCATCCTCCTTCTCTTTTTTTTCCTTTTATTCTAGAATAAAATGGATTTCAAAAGAAGCCTTGTGTGATTTATAACTTGGCTGGACTTGGAAATTACCAAGTTATAGAGATTCCTTTTCTTTGAGTTGATATTCTACCCTGTGCTATTTCTGATGATCATTGCATCCCTAGAGATGAACTACACAAGAATGTACAAGAAGAGACAGAGTACAGAAGGGAAGGATGGTATCACGATCTCTTCTGGTGAGTGATCAAGTTACCTAAAGACCTCACACAAGCAAGCAACTTTAATTTCACATCATATCTCCAAAGAAAGATGTTGGGCATAAATAATTTACTCAATTTTCTTGAAGAACACTCAACATACAGTAGTAGTATTACTGGACTGGGGACTGAGATCAGCGGCATAATCCCCTGCATGGCAAGCACGACGTCATGAGTTAGATCCCTGGTACACCCACCAAAAAGTAGCAGTATTGCCTAAATAAATATGCACACCAAGTGGAATTTCAATTGTATTTTCCCCTGAAATAGAAACAAATCCCTCTATCCCTGCAGTAAAAATAGCGATGTGCAGGATGGAAAAAAATATTGTGTAAAAAAAATGCTGATGGCTTCACCCCCAGGAAGTCTCCCAGAAAGCAGCATTTCAGGCTGTCTCTTTGGGACCTGAAACTCTCAGACCCATAGAGTGGCCTGGGCTGTTTGGATCAAAAGTCTGCGCAGACCTGCATCTTGGTGCGACTCTTTGGGACTGGTAAGCAAGCCCATCATCCGCAGGGAACTGCCTGGAGATCGGCATCTGGGCCGGGTCTGTTTGGTCCCATAGCCCCGCCCTTCACCCCCAGGAAGTCTCCCAGAAAGCAGC
>PVJX010027790.1:0-17632 GCA_004027295.1 Dolichotis patagonum | reverse complement strand
GTATACTCTTACCAACTCTCATACTAGGGAGACTATACAGTATTTTGTAACTGACAGCTAGGCTAGGGAAAGAGCAAGGTCTGGACTGAGATATTCAAATTACATCTTTCAACTTCTGATTTTACACAGAACCTACATCATATTTCCACACTCAGTTTCTTCTCCTACATACTTTTCATTTATCAGAACATTTCTCAGATCTACACCTACGTGGAGGATGTGAGGAGAACACATAATACTCGCTAGCAAGCTGAAAATTGAGTTGGCTTAATTAGTTCTGAGATGGGCAATAGAGTATTTCCAGTCAAAGATATAAAATACTGACAGGTGAATGGATGTCTAACTGAGGAGTCTTTAGTTAAGTATAATTAGAATTTTTCCCATAGGACTTTTATAGAGAGTTGTATATAATTTATAAACTTTGTTGTCTTATAAAAAATCAATCAAACAAACAAACAGCTATTACACAATCAAGGACATCCATAAGCATTTGAACACAGTAGATTGGTTTCCATTGTTAGCAGAAGACCTGTAACTACTAATAGTGCTATCACTGCTCTGAACAATAGATGATGCTTAATTTCTTGTTCTGTGTCACATAATATATATGAACAACTACATAAATCACAAGGGTAATTGAATGAGAAATTAAAATTTTGAATAACAAAGCAGGATACCTATTTTAAGGCATAGGATTTTGAGCAAATCTAGACCAAAAAAAAAATTTCTGTAAGTAACAAAAGATATCTGTGAGAAGACTTTGGATGAAATGTCAAGGGATTCAGTTTTAGTGAGTTTTGTATAAAACACTAAAGCAGAGGACAAAGACTGCAGGTCTACAAAAACTAGTACATAATCAGCAGTGAGAAATCAGAAGAAGGGTGAGGAGAGAATGAGAATTAGCAGTTGCTGGAACCATATATGTATTGAATACTAATTTTTAAAAAATCAGAAAGTAAAATAATGCTTCCCATATTATAAATAGGAGCCCAAAGTTAACTTTATAAGGCCTAGAACAGGAAGGAAAACTTCACTGGTCCTCATTCCAAAGTCCATGTTTGGCTTTTAGTGTTATCTACTACTGTGCACCATTGCTGGATAACGTCCTCAGCCCATCCTAGTGCAGATGGGCACTGGTAAATGTCCAAACCTGCACGGTAGTCATATGCATCACATCAAAAGGCCAGAGGGTCATTTCCTAGTTTCTGTGGAATGATTTTGGGTCTTTGTATGAGATGTACTCAAAAGATTATAAAACTACATGGAGTTAATTACGGAAGGAGGCTTTTTTTTTAGTTGTTACAAACTTGGATGAAAGCCATTCATGCTAATTGCCATCAAATTAAAACCTTACTAACTGGATCACATCAGTTGGCAATGTAGGGGTATAAAAATCCAAGGCCAGCCAGAACTGCATAAGAAAACCCTATCTTAAAAAGACAGACAGACAGAAAGGAAAAAAGGTCCTCTATGTCATGCGTCATGTTCTATTTTTCTTTCTTCAAATTCTCAGATCTCTGTAAGCATGTTTCTCACAGTTTTGAAACAACAATGTTTATATCTGGAACATTTTTAGAGGGACTAGAGTCAGATCCACTGAAGTGTACTTCCTGTTCCACTAGCTTTTTTGGCTATAGTAGGTAAACCTCTCCTCTGAAAAGCAGCACCACAGATGAGATAGTTCCTTTTCCACCAGTGTAAGCCAGAGATCTCACTTCTTATGGAATATTCTTATCTACCATTCAACAAATGTATTGTTATTCTAGAAAATTTATGTGAGAAAATGAAATTTGAAGTGAAAGATGAAATTTCCATAACCGATTGTATTGGTCAACAATACTATAATGGAGCTTTCAGAGAGACTCTCATAGGCAGAAGAAATCCACTCAGGAATTCTTTAGGTACTAAAGCATTGTTTATGAATTTATTCAAAATATTAACAAATCAGAGAGCCTTATTTTTCTTTTAAAGAGGAAATATATTTATTTGATCAAGGAAATGAAAAAATCTGTTAGTCATCACTCTGGTAATAGAAAAAGATAAAACAGTAACAAGGAGGAAGAGGCTTAGGTAGCTTTCCATTCTATGTTATCATTATATATGACAATAAATAAGCCTTTATCTGTGAGTTTTTTCTCCATAGATATCAGCATGATACAACAGTTCCACTAATTTTAGATTATATGAAATGTTAAGTATTTGGTTTCTCTTATCATTAAACTATTTTTAGGTTTCTGACAGATTTGCAGTTAATAAGGAAGAAACTCACAGACTAAATGTATTTATGCATTAAGGGAATCTCCTAATGCTGTTCAGTATGGCATAGCACAGTCAACTCTGTGCAATTGTACAAGTACTCTGTCATGGCTGTTACATGGCCATAAGCAAGATTCTCATAGAGAAATCAGAGTGACCAAATAGATGTTCATGATGTGATTAAGGGCTTTATTTGAAGTCAGTCCAACACGGTAATGGTTGGTCTTGGCTTCAATTCTCATCATGGCCATTGTTTCATTCAGATCTCTATCGCTGGAGCACAGTTCTCTCCCTGGCACTTCAGTCCTTCTTCTTTGAGATTCCTCCAAATTCTGTTTCTTCAAGCAGTTGCTCTGGGACACAATTTTTCACAATCTAGCTCAGTTCACTTTGAGGATTGATGTTAGCATTCCCTAATGTGGGCTTCAAAGCAAAGGAAAAAAATTCCTAGACAAAAATGTCTCATCTTACACATGATGTAATACTGAATTTCACTTCATGTTAGAATTCTAATTCTATAAGTGTCTTCACTAATGAATTGATAGAAATATTTTTGTTAAAACTGATCACTAATCCATAATTTTCTGTTGTCATTTTTTTAAGGTTGCAAGCAATTTGAACAGTTTTTAATATATTATTTTCCAAATAATTCCAGTGATAATAAATATTACATGCTGCAGAAATAATGCTTAAGAAATTCTGGTTTAAGCCAATTTACTAGCTTTGTTTTGTGCTTTGTTTTCATTTTACTAACATGTTTGATGAATCACAAATGTTGATGTAGTACACACTATAGTAATTTCCAGAATTACTTAAACTGCAAAATATATTTCAACTAATTTAAAAATCATTTGGAAAATACTACCTAGAAGACTTAAATAATCTGTCTATATCTATATCATCTATATCTATCTATATCTATATCTATATCTATATCTATATCTATATCTATATCTTCCTTTTAAAAAATAAAAAAAAATCTTCAATTTTTTTCTGAAATTTCCTTATTGCTAAGCAGATAGAAAGTCAGAAATTTGAAAAAAAATATTTACAATTTCAATTATTTATAGGGTCTGGGGGACATGGGAATTGTGTTCACATGTCAGTTATACTGTGATTTGTCATCAAATAATAGCAGTTTATAAAAACTACCAGACCTGCAAACTGCAAATGTTAAACCATTTAAACTGATTGAATCAAATGAACAAGTAGATACTGTTTCCCTGTCATTTTATTGTTTCCCTCTTAGTTTTATTTCTTTAAGAAGAACTGCATTAGTAATCCTGTTATTTTATTTTGGTACGGGGATCAAACTCACAACCTCATGCTTGCTAGGTAATCTCTTACACCACTGAGCTAAATCTTTGGCTCTAGTAATGCTTTTAGTACTGTAGAAAAAAACTTTGAGATTAAAATCAGAAAGAAACTTTGAGAATGAACCACAACTATTTTCAGCTATGAAATTTGTCCTAGTGGACTTTCTGTGTCATCCATCAAAAGAAAAGAACACTACTAAGATTCAATGACATTCTGCATTCATCGCTCAGCATTTACAACAAGCTGGGCATTGTGCTAGGCACAAGGGATTAAAGGAGTAAAGCACCAAAAAGAGCAGAAATCCAGCAGGGGAGAGTAAATTTTAAAAGACAATATAAAATAATGAATGACAATAAATGTATGCACCAAAATTTAAAATCAGAGAGAGGCGAATTCCTCAAGTTTCAAAGCAAGGAAATAGTTACAGGGGCGACTGAGTTGACTTTGAGGAAATGGCCTTATTTAATTAGGGTCAGGGTCAGGAAGGATGTTGGAGAGAAAGTAACAGAAAGGCAGAGAAGCAGCTTTTGCAAATGCAGGTGACATAATAAATGTGGAGATCCACGGCTTTCTTGTGTTACAAGAGTAAAAGTAAAGGAAGACCAAGGATACATCTCAGCGGCACAGTGCCTGCCTGGCAAGTGTGGGGTTATGAGTTTGTGAGTTTGATACTTGGTAAAAAATGGAAGTAGGGGAATGAGTCCAGAGAAAGACACTACAGCCAGATTATGAAAAGTGTTTTTCGCAAGCTGAAATCTAGTCCTATTTTGGGCAGACTTTAGTAAAAACCACAGGGTGGACCGCAGTATGGAGAGCAGAGCAGGTGCACGCTTTGAACAGAGTTTGCTATCCAGGGTTGAGGAGAATGACTGTCCATTTCCCTTCTCCACAAGCTGTTGAGAGAGTTAGATTCTTTATAAAGCATCTTATCATACAGAAAGAGGTATTTGCAAGATTTTACTTTCTGGGGCAATGCTTTATGTTTAAGACATAAAATATTTTATGATTAAAAATATTCTTTAGTGTGCCATGAAAGGTGTGTCCATTTTGAATTTTCTGGAATATGCTGGAAGCAGGATTGCTAATTGGTCAAGTTCTCTACTGAATGGAGCAAAAAATCTTCCAGAAGTGTCAATCACATTTTCTCTTCACTGGCATAAAGCACTAGGCACCAGCAACGTAAAGGAGGGAGGGTTTATTTTGGTGCAGGCTTTCAGAAGTTCCAGCCTGTATTCAGCAGGCATAAACACAAAACCAATGGAGTAGAAGGGAATTTCCTGCCCTGGAGGAAAGCTGCCCATGCCATGGTGGCCAGGATGAAGAGGGAGAAGGAGAACATGGGAGGAAGCGCCCTTCCAGATCAAATCCTCAGTGACTGCCTCTTCCCACCAGACCTTACATCCTAACAGGGCATTCAGCAGTAGTGATCCGGACTCAATGAACTTCCCTAGACCCCACCTGTGAGCACCAGAGCTCTGCCCACAGTAAGAAGTAACATAGACTTTCTATGGTATTTTATATGATTAAAGTTTTATATGGCAGGGTTACAGATCAATTAATGTACTTTAGTTAATATCACACCGGTAAGTTAAAACAGAATAATGTTGGCACTCTATTACTTAAACATCCATTTCTTAGAAATTCCAGTACAAAATCTTCAAGAAAGGCTTTAATTATTTCACATTTTAAACTCCTGATGAGCTTAAGGTTTGTCATCTTGCTGAGCTTTATTTGTAAAAATTCCATGTCCTTCTTCTTTTACTCCTATTAACAATGGAATGAGAATCTAGAGGGATTTTTTTCATTATCTTGTACTATATTAGAAGTGTAATATGCATATGTATTGTGTTTTCCTAAAGTAATACTTCAGGGAAGTATGTCAAGGTTTTAATGCTAAACATGTTAAAACATCTGCATAGTAAGAAAAAAGAATCAGAAAAACAGAGAATGTGACAAATAGAGAAATGATTGATTACCAATCTCAGATCTCTGTGATAAAGACACATGTGATGAGCATAATTGCCTAACATCTTTAAAAATTCAATTTTGTCTACACTCTGCTCTGCCAAGGCCTAAAAGTCCAGCATGGTGACCAGGATGCCAAGGTTGGTAGCTGCATCTGTCACCCAGTAGAGTTAGAGAGCAAAACACTGAGTTACTTGGTAAAGGAGGTCTTTCTTGACAATTTTAGAAGCTACAAATGGAAGATAACTTCCAAATCTCAAAGGATCAAAAAAGTAATGAGGAAATGGAATTTTATCTGCTTTCTTTTGCCACTGCCGCTGTTAGCAGCTACTTATACTGACTTTATTTTTAGCTCCATTTATATTCCTAAGATAAATATGGCATGCAAAAACAATACAAGACAGATTTCATAGTGTATGTTGAGAATGAGTGAAAGCTATAGTATTAACTTCTCTTGTCCCAAATTACCAGTGAATTTCATTATTTCATATTAAATAACTGCAATAAATTTTGAGGGTAAGCTGAGAAAATGAATTATCCAAAACAGTTTTTACAGCATAGGTAATGAGCAAAACTGACATATTGAAACAGCTTGGGCTTAACACTCATAATTATTTTAGATTAAGAGCCTGAATTGTGTGTATTCTGCAATTATG
This sequence comes from Dolichotis patagonum, assembly GCA_004027295.1. Taxonomy (NCBI): domain Eukaryota; kingdom Metazoa; phylum Chordata; class Mammalia; order Rodentia; family Caviidae; genus Dolichotis; species Dolichotis patagonum. The sequence goes on along the minus strand of PVJX010027790.1, from coordinate 11,438 downwards.
GTTAATATTATATTTGCTTTATTTCCTTCTCTCTTGTACCTTATACTATTACATGTTCCAAATGTGTTGACCATGTTAGTCCGATTTCTGTTGCTGTAACCAAATGCTTGAGAAGAGCAACTCACAGGTGAAACATCTTATTTTGGCTCATAGTTTCAGAAATGTCTATGGTTGGTGGCCAATGGGCATGAGCATCCTGGTGATGGTGGAACAGGATGGCAGAGGAAAGTCACTACCTTCACATAGTGAGGAAGCAGAGAGAAAGGGAAAGAGCCTGAGAAGAGACACACCAAGTGCAGAGTATGACTGCAGGGATGTAATTGCAACACAGTGATTGTAGGCCAAGGACACTAGTGAGGGAAAGCCACGGGCCAGCGATGTGAGAGAGAATGAATGAATACACCCAGAAAAGGTTAAGTATGTTGAACTCCAGCATTTGTCTTTCTTAAGATGTAGCCTCTTCCCTGTTCACCCTACTGTGACCCAATCTTCCACTCCATAAAAACCTTTCAGTAGTTTTACAATCGCCTTACAAGGATGGTGTTTATTCTTAGGTGTTGACTGCTTCTAGGTCATAGAGGAATTAGTGATAATTCAACATACTCCACATGAAGATGTACAAGTCTTTGTGCAGAAGACAATAGCTTCTGGGTTGAAAGAATTATAAAAGTTGATACTGACACTGCTTACAAGACTTCTGCTAATACCATCATTCATTGACTTATAAAATCCTTTTTCTACTTCCATGGCAAATTTTTATGCAAACAGAACATTGGTCATGACCACAAACCTCATTTTATGGCAAGGAGAGTATGTGGGGGGGGGAGGTCCACACTTTTAAAATAAAACTTATGTGTGTGCTACCATTTTCAAGTGAAGATGTCAGGAGTGCTGGAAAGATCTAATGAATGCCCACCTGAAGCACCAATTGGAAGAAATCACTCTGTTCTGTCCAGTTCCTACTGACAGATAGCATTGTGTGCTTCAACTCACAGTGTATTGTGTTGCCTTCTGCATATGCACTAGTGGATCCCATTGTTTGTAAACCTCTCATTCCTTTTTATTTTAAGCGTGGTTGATTTAGAGGACCTGGTGTTCAAGACAAGACTTGTTTCCATCAGGGATGATCGCCGTTATTTCATTAACTTGAAAGTCATAATTGTCTCACAGCAATACATGCTCATTCTGACACAGGCCAAGAGAGGATGACTGTCTATGAAGGTTGACTTGGGTTATTGGGGCTGAATTTATATAGCCGGTTGAAGCATCTATATTGAGAAGAAGTGAGCTCACTAGGATTTCACTTATGGCTTCCATAGGACTTGGTCATTAGAGCATTATGGAAACCCTGTGAATATCAGAAAGTATTCAGAGCATCCAGGAAGAAAACATTAGACCTCTGACCTGTCCACCTATGGCTCATACAAGTAGAGAATAAGGAGAACATGGGGTGGAAGTGAGAAAATGAAGCCTTACTTTAAGAAAAACAAGAAAGGGATTTTCTTTACAATCTACAAAGTGAGATCTAGCTAGATGTTGCACATGCTATCATCCCAGAACTCTGAGAGGCTGAAGCAGGAGTATTGCAAATTCAACTCCAGCCTGGAAAACTTAACGACACATGTCTATTAAAAAAATGAAAAAGCACTAGGGATATAGCTCACTAGAAAGGTCTTGGATTCAAATTAAGTACCTTAAAAGTATATTGAGAACTTTTGTCTTTTCTCCACTTTTTGGTCACTGCCTTATTTTCAGCGGTGGTCTTCATAAATTGACATAGACTGACAGCAGCTAGCAAGAATGTGCATGCTTCCTGAGTTTAGGACACACATATTTCATCTGAGCGAAGGATGAGGATGGACTCTGAGGGACAAAAGCAACCCACTTTCTTCTGCTCCACCATGCCTGGTTGCTACATTCTGCACCAAGTTCTGTGCCATGGAAGACAGACTTTTACAGGTAGATGAGAGATTAACTTGCCCCATGGCTTCTGGATGGGTTGGGATTATTAGAGTCAGCATTAGAAAGTAAGAGAGGAAAAGTGAAGTCTTTACTCATTATCTCCTTTAATAATAACTGCATGGTAAGTAGGTAAGCTGCAGTCACTTTCAAAGCCCCAGCTCTGGGTAGCACACCATTCACAGCGAGGGCAGCTCCTTGAATGCCTGTAACTGCCTCCTTTCTTTGAGGCTAAAATAGAGTAGTGATGGCTCCCTGGTCGCCTTGAACAGCTCACATTCCGGGTTGGTTTTTCCTAACCCTGTCTGCTTCTATTGTACTTTGTCATCTCTTTCAACTTCTCTCAATTATTCTCATTTGAATTCACCGTGTGTTTTTTTGGAACAGTTAATCATTTTATTTTTACTTATAAGATTTATAAAGCAAAAATTGCCTTTAGCTAATATTCTTGTTCAGAGTTTCCACACACTTCCTTTATAGCAATGTAGTTAATTAAAACAATTTCAGTAAGATCAGAGTAAGCTAATTCTCAATTTCGGTGGGTGAAATTAACATCCACTGGCAAAGATAGTTTACAACTTTAAGTGAACAATTTCCTTCAGTAAACGTTCATACAAATGTAGCTTTCTATCTCAAACATATTGCAGTTTAAGTTTACAAGTCACAAAGACTTACAAGGAACAAAATGTATCATTTAATAATAAAGTATAGCTTCCTATACTATTTCTCAAACTAGTTTAGAAACAACACCATTTTAAGGAAGCAATCGGTAAGTAAATGTTTAATTTGCATTTTATGGTAATAGGTTTATAAATATTTGCTAACTCTTCTTGTCTCTCTAGCAAGATGTTATGGCTACCTGAGAACTTGAATGTCTCATAAGCCTACACATTCTTTCTTCCACTGGTCATTAGGAGCTGAGAATCATAACGTCCGTTTCCACACATTTGGTGGAAAAGTTATAGATTAAGAAATTCAGGCTTTGTGCTTCAACCTTTATTATGTAACATGGTGTGATGGTAATGGTTAATCTTAATTGTCAACTTGATTTGTTTGGATGTTGCTTAGTGGATTCATGGAGCACACTACTGAGTGTGTCTGTGTGGGTCACAGGGAAATGACTGGGTAGTACTAATAGCACCTGGACCCTTCCTCTTTTGAGCTGTTCGTCCTATTCTGCTACATGGCTAATATGAACTGAACGGAAAGCTCCTCCACAATGATGTTTCTCTTTGGAGCCAGCCAGGCATGGACTGAAAGCCCTGAAATTGTAAGCCAAATTAAAGTTCTCCTTTGACCTGTAGGTGTTAAATATTTTGAATCAGCAATGGGAAAACTAATACACAGGAGAAAATTACTTAACAGTTTGGCTTCAGTACTTTTAAATGATAAAATGATGATATAACTCATTTCACAAGGTTTTGGAAGGAAATATTTTATACACAAAGGTACTTTGGGAAATATTTTATAGATAATGGAAAAATATAAAAATTATATGTTTCAGGAAACAGAAACCAGGATTAATGAGATTATGAACAAAAATATTTAGGTAGCTCTTTGTGTGTAGTAGATGGTCAAGTAATAGCCCAACTTCACTGGGAACTTAGGGAAATATCTTCACATTTCTTTATGTCACTTTAATCTCATTACAAAGAAAAATTGCATTGGACAAATTTCACAAGGAAGACTTGAAATTGACAATAACAAGGGACAAAACTCAATTCCACAGAAACAGAAGTTTAGGTGCCTTAAGAACTCTGGGGTGAGTTATTGGAAAAGTGTTTGACACACTGGGTGAGAGGACATTGGTCAGTGGACATGTGGTTGTTCCTGAGTTTGAAAATCTTTTATTCTGTGATTAGGTTGTCAGTGTTGGCTAATTGGTATCCACTGAAGTTAGGCTCCTCCCTCCCCAGAGCCTTGAGATATTATCTTTCTTCATAATTACATTTAAAAAAGAAAATTCCCAGGCCCTTAAATAAACATTTTTAAAATAAAACTGGTAAGAGGGTGGCAGATGATTTGTATATGTTTCAAAAGGACAGAGAAGATTTGGGAGACTGAGTCAGGAAGATTGCCATGAGTTTAAGGTCAGCCAGAACTACATAGAAAAATACTGTCTGGATAAACAAACAAACAAAAAAAATTCATCAGAAGAACTGAGCCTTGTTGGAAGCACAAAGTCCTGTAATTAACTAATTAGACTGTAATCCACTGACTGGGTAATTGATCAAGCTTTAATCAAGTAAGCTATTTTCTATGTGTCACTTCTGCTTAATACTACCAGATTGTATTCTTACTTGGAGTTCTCAGATTCTGTTCTGTTTCTAGAAGCTGCCTGATTCACAAACTGTATTTTGTTTTTCTTAGCTGAAATTCTACAAAGTTTAACTGGTCTAAAGAATGTTCCTTGTAAAACTTATTTCAAGTGCAGATACTTAACACAAAAAAGTGAAAACAGGGGCACCGCCATCCAGAAGTGGCTTCCCCAAAAACAAAACAAAAAAAATTTATTTCTAAGAATAAACAAAACAACCAGGCATGATGGTGCACATCTATAATCCTAGCACTCAAGAAGTTGAGCCAGGACGATCAACAGGAGTTCAAAGCCAGCCTGGACTACATAGCGAGACCCTGTCTCAACAAGCAAAAAATAAAAATAAATAAATGTTTTTTAATTAAAAGAAGAAAAAGGAAAGAGAAGATATTGCACTTACAAACTTTCTAAAGTAACTGCTCCATGGAAAGAGGATTCAGGAGGCTCCTGTGAGGAAGAAACCTGTAACGTTTAGGGAAGCTGGGAGAAATATCAAGCCCTTCTTGCTCCATACTAAGTTTGTACTTTTGGGGCAGTTTTCACATTAATATGAATATTAACTGAAAACATTGTCATTTCAGCTAAATGTGAAATGCTTCAGAGAGACAATTAGGCCAAAGCTGGATTTTAGCAGTAAGATTTTACCAGAGAGGATGAGGAGGAGGAGGAGGAAAGAAGGAACTACATAAACAGCAGAGTGAAGATAAATCTCCTTTAAGGCTTTGCCTTGAGCAACCTGTTCTTCCAATCTTATTTTGTACTACAATTTTTCCTGGTACCAAAATTAAAGACAAAATCATTAATGTTCCTCTCCAGGTATACACATGCTGTGCTGCACTAATTGCTGTGGTCTGCTGTGATTTGCCCTGCAAGGGTTCGTGTGTTTGAGGTGTGCCCCTCAGTGTGCAGGTAGGGGCATGGCAGGACCTGTAGTGGGATGTCCTCATGTGGCTGATGGCTCAGCCCTTGACAGAGAGTACTGGTGCACTGGACTGAGTCCTTGGGAGAATCAGTTCTTATATAAAGGCCAGAATCTGACCATTGAATGATTTGTCTAGTAAGATATAATGCTTCCTGCCACATGCACTCTGCCATCTGTCATGAGCCCTTCACCAGAGCCTGTGCTATGCTATTTGGATTTTAACTTCCAACATGGCGAGTTAAACAAGCTCTTCTTTATAAAGTTAACTGTCTTGGGGTTTTAGTTTTATTAACACAAAGCTAATATATGAACCTACTGAAAGACTAAATTATTTTCCTCATTACTAACTTTTTGGTCTGGCCCGCTTTAAGAACATAACCAAAACTGAGTGTGTAATCACAGAGCAGAATCTCAAATATACTTCAGATGACTACAGTCAGTCTGGGTCAATATAAAAAAGATAAGTATTGCCTAAACAGAAACTGGTACAATTTAAAGCAGGAAAAGATCAGAGATGTGGAGGCAAGTCTTTGGGGGGTAGTTATTTAGAAGGCAGTATGGGGGTAGACAGATATTCCTTACATTTTAATTCCATTATAACTTAGCTGTATGATCTTAAATATGCTACATTTTAATCTCTATATACTCATTTGAATAGTGAAAACAAGGTATGATTCATAGGGCTCTAAGGAATAAATGAGTTCAAATATGAAAATCGCTCAAAGAGGGAGTGGTGTCATCACATAGGAATGATGCAGAATTTTTTAGCTAGATAAAATATATATAGGGGTAAACTGAGCAGGCCTGTTATAAATCTCTAAAATAGTTTTATCAGGAGTAGATTTGCAGTCCAAAAGGTAGCACAGACTAGATAAGAGAGACTTATTAAGGTAAAACTTTTGACTTCAGTCTGAAAAGACCTATGGTCCTATACTAAGCTGTGATACATAATAGGATGAAGATTTGAAACACATAGGCTAGATAGTGTGCTGCTAGTTAGAATCTATGAAAAAGAGTAATGAAGGCAGCAAAATATGCTAACAAATCCCTTGAGTAAACTTAGAGAAAATGACAAAAGGCTCATGAGAGTAAGAGGCGGCAAAAATGTGAAAACAAAATCGTACTCTAAAATTTTTGCCAAAGAGATCCAAATGGGTTTAATTAGTACTCTGCCCTCTGGTCCAGCACTATGGACTCACTGGATACAATCATCATGGCTGCACTGACATACTGACCATTCTGAAGAACTATCATATCCTCAGAGAGCTGGTGACAGTGTTGTTCCTCTGTGGAATACCTCTGCACATGGGGCACCACGTCCACTACAACAATAGAAGCTTGTCCAAACCATGGAATTCCTCCAAAGAGCTGAATTCACTGGAGAAAGAACAGATTACAGCACATTCTTCAGGGCTTATGGACAGTTAAAAAGTAAAGATATTTGTGTCAGGATGAAGCAGAAATGGAGTGAAAATGATATATGGAAGAGAGTTCCATAAACGAAAAATAGACAAGACAAACTTCATCTAAGCACAAAGTACAATAAAGCCATATTGTTTGCCTTTCTTAGAAGCATATCAGAGGAATGATTTTAGCCCTATATATCAACAAAATGTGTCTATGAAATTTCTGACATAGACATAGATTTAGGTGCCTGTATTGATGAATGTTTTGGAGACAGATTGTGTTAGTCAGCTTTCAGACACTGTGATAAAATATCCGAAATTAATAAATTTAAAAGATGAAAGATTTACTTTGATTCGTAGTTTCAGAGGTCTCACTCCATGGTTAGCTGGCTCAATTGCTCTTAGGCTATGGAAAGGAAGAAAATTTTTGTATGGTGGAGGAATAATGCTCACTTCATAGTAACTAGACAGCACAGCAAGAAGGAAAGGGGTAGGGATAAGATACATCTTTCCTGGTTATGCTCTCAGTGACCAAATTCCTCCAGCTAGGCTTCATCTCATTCTACCCTGTTCATCTTTTAACTCATTAATTCATCAATAAAGATAGTAACCTCATAATCTAATCACCTTCCAAAGCCCCATTCCTCTGTAATTATACTTAAGAATTTTGGAGTATATTTTTAATTCAAATCACAACATGGATTTAGTATAGTTACAGTATAGTTATACATACAGCAGTAAATAGAGCTATAGGCATAATAACCATGATTAGTGTGATTTTACTAACAGAAGATGAAGTTATGGTTATTTATGTAAAATACAACAGAAAACTGTTAACTAACAATGTTGATAGATAGTGATATTTTCAGTGGTATGATACAGACCTTTGTCTTTAGGAATGTTTCTACTCTCAATCATATATGCTGGAATGCAGAGAAGTTGTACAAAGATTTATTGATGCAAACATAGAAAAGCAAGCAAATGCCTTAGTTACCTTTGTCATTACTGAGAAAAAATACCTAAAACCCACCAATTAAAGGAGGAAAGGTTTATTTTGGTTTATAGTTTGAGGAGGTTTCAGTCAATATTTGGCTGGCTCCAAGGCACGGTGGCATGTCAGAAGGGCTTCATAGAGGAGAAAGAGTCCGTGATGTGACAGGCAGGTAGCCCTCCCTTTCTCCTGTATCCCATCCAGGCTACAAACCTTTTCAGTGGTACTACCCAGATTCAGGCACCCCATCTCATTATTCAGCCCCAGAACTGTGATAAGCTCACCTGAATGTGGGTGGTACCACTGACTGTGGGTTTTGGGTATTTGGACTGGTTTAGTACCACACACCTTTAATTCCAGTGCCATACCCCTCATTCAGTTTTTCAGAGGCTGTTGTATGGAAGGTTTTAGGTTCTTTCTGCATATCAGCTGAGGGTTTTTCTTAGTTTCTTGCTGTGTTGGCTCTCTTAATCACTTTTGTGTCACTGAGAGAAAATATCTGACATATACAAGCTAAAAGAGAAGAGGTTTGTTTTGGATCACAGTTGCAGTCCACTGTTGGCCAGCTTCAGAGCAGGAAAGGTATGGTAGAAGGATTTGTGAGAGGAAAGCTCCTGATATGATGGCCAGGAAGCAAAGAGAGCAGAGGAGAGTCCAGCACAAGAATGCAAGAATGGCTTTCCAGGTCACTCCCCAGTGATTCACTTCTATCCAGATCCTACCTCCTAATAGCACATGTAGCCACTGAGCTCATAACAGAAGAATCCACTGGTGAGTACAGCATCGCTGTGATCCAATCAGCTTCCACACACTTGGGAATTTACAGAAACATTTTAGATCTGAACCATAACATGGGTCTTTCCAACACATTCACAGACTGCATCTGAGTCAGTAAGACAGGTCTGTTAGCAAGACGGTTGTTATATTCTTATATAAGATAATCACCCAGCTGAGAGTGCATTGTCCTTTTTAATAATGCTTTGATGAGAAGCGAGGTACAGGCCCTACACATGCTCAAAGGAAGCCAATTGCACCAGTTCATAAATGTAAGGAAGTGAGGGATCACCAATGCTCACTTTAGAGTCTCCTCATTACAATCCCAGACATTTTATTTTATTTATTTTATATTTTGGTTGAGTCAGGAGTTATGCAACTGCCTGCCAACAGGAAAACAAAGTATCTCCACAGGCTGCACTGTCTCTCTTGATTTTTTCTTTTGATCTTTTGCACAAGACCATGTTTGGTGTTCATTGTGTGTGCTGCTCTGAATTGCATTCTTCCTAAGGTGTGAGACAAAATTTAAAAGATAATGTTAAAGAGTTACTCAGATTAAAAAAAAACTGTAAAGATGAAACAATATTTCACAAAATACAAAAAAATGAAATCTTACCTATATGGTGATTATACTTCTTAAACCCAGTAAAGTGTCATAAGAAAAGACTAGAAGAATGTAAATATATTTTCAGTGGGAATCTCTGTAGCTTGGGACTATGTGTAATTTTTGTTGATATTCCTATTGTTAATTTCTTATTATCTCTCTGTCTCTTTCTTTAATCTGTCTGTCTCTTTTTTATTTATGCAAGAATAAAAGATAAAATTTATTTGCACGAAGGAAGTTTCCTATATTTTGTGCAGGTTACTAGTATTAGTCCTGTGTGAGTAAGGTAAATTTCAACCAGCATTTCTCTTCTGGTGGCATTTTCTTTTCCTCTGATGTGGTAATGCATGCACTTGCATGTAAAAGTGCAGTATTTCTAATGCATCTGTGATGGATGTTAGCTTGAACACAAGGCTATACACTTGAGGACTATTATTCTAGGGTCATTGGCGCTCTGAGAATGTGTATAATTCCTTTAAACTTCAAGAAAAATGAAAGAAAACACATAACTCAGGGGTACTGCACTAACTGATAACTCTGAGAGTTATATTTAAAAAAAAATTAAAGTTTCCCCTAAACATGTTGTTATCATAAAGTGGAAGAAGAAGAGTTTCAGGTTCCAAAAATTTTTCTATGTTCTCTACACAAACAGGTTCTATGCTATAATCCCTTCTGTAACGTCGGATACTGTATATGGTTCATAAGAATGTAAACCACAGGCACACTATCATTTCATAGGTGCCTTCTAGCCCATACACAGGTCAGTAAACTTTATTGTGGATTTAAGACACAGGAAATGAAGGTGTAGTTACCAATATTTACCCTTAAACATTTTCCGGAAATCAATGTAGTGAAAAAAAAATACTGATCTTCCTTCTATTGGTCTTGGAAAAGATCAATAAATGATGGATAAAATGCATTATACATAGATAACTATAACAACTTCTTACATACAAAGCAGATGTATTTTGCTACCACAGCAAACATAACTTCTATTCTATTAGTGATACCAATCTAAGAGGTGGCAAAAAGAACTAAATTCTAGTGTGAGTCTTCTCTCTTTAAAATATGACAAATACACTCATTCTGATATCACAGTTTGATTGACATCAAAATTTTATATATATATATATATATATATATATATATATATAGTGTGTGTGTGTGTGTGTGTGTGTACTTATTTACTCACTGGAAGATCTGAAAATTATAGACCTTTGATTGTGAACCATGCCAACAACTGGGAATTTCCTTTTTTAAAAATTTATTTATTTATTTATTATTTTTAAATTGTTTAAATTTTTTATTTTTCTTGTTTATTTTATTTTATTTATTTATTTTTCTTTCTTTTTTAAATTTTTATTTGAAAGACAATAAAACAAAAGAGGGCAGTACAGAGCAGATCAGAACAGGACAACATAGGCAACACAGTACTTTACATTAAGACAATTGGACATCAACAGTAGCTAACACCATATCACTTACTCTGCTATAGTTGAGCATAGTTTCAAATACAATAATATCAAACATAACACAATAGTATAAAACCATGCATAGAGTGAAAGAATTGCAGGGCTTTCTGAACCGAATAACAGAAAATGATCAATGGGTACTATAATATCTCATTTTCAATAAAATTTTTTTTTGTTTCAACTATCACACATATTCAAATTCCAATAAGACACAATGTGATAGATAGAACTAATGGTAGTAGAACAAAAGAAGCATGGTAGGACTTCTAAGAAAGATGATATTAAATCAGCAATAGCTGTCATAATGTTTTGTTTTCTTCAAAACAGCTGGTCATATCATCACGCATGATATAGTCAAACAAAACAGGATAAAACCATTTCAACTGATGATTGAAAACTTTGAAAGACTTCAAAGCTATGAGATTGGCACTCATGCTTACCATACAGTCTTATATACAGTTATCAAATCTCATACTAGGGAGACTATCTGGTATTTACCCTTGTGAGTTTGGTTTATTTCGCTTAAGAGAATGGTCTCAAGTCATGTCCATTTATTTATAAATATCTCGATGTGATCATTCTTTATAGCTGAGTAATACTCCATTGAATAAAAATGCCACAACTTTTTTATCCATTCCTCAGTTGATGGGCACTTAGGTGGTTTCCAAGATCTGGCTATTACAAATTGTGCTGCTATAAACATGGGTACACATATATCACTGTGGTATGATGTTTTCAGTTCTTCTGGGAATATACCTAGAAGCGGAATAGCTGGGTCAAATGGGACTTCCAACCCCAGCTTTTTGAGGAATCTCCAGACTGACCTCCACAGTGGTTGCACCAGTCAACACTCCCACCAACAGTGTAGAAGAGTTCCTTTTTCCCCACAGCCTCTCCAACACTTGTTGTTGGTAGTGTTTTCTATCTTGGCCATTCTTTCTGGAGTGAGATGGAATCTCAGTGTGGTTTTAATTTGCATTTCTCTCATGACTA
>PVJX010027789.1:0-24531 GCA_004027295.1 Dolichotis patagonum | reverse complement strand
GTTCACAGCCTGGAGCTCTGCAGTTCATCCCAGGCTCCTTCAGCATCTGAGTGGGAGATAGATAATGGTTTTGACTGGCTTTGTGTCTCTCCTGGGGCAGGGACAGTCAATCCTTCAGTGCCATGAGACAGGCACATCAGCTACTGACACACAGAGCAGGGCCTGAGTGGTGCCTTGGTCAATCACGTGCCTAAGTGTTCAGTTTTCCCGCAGGCTGCGATTGGCTCCGGGTTTCCCTTTGGACAACTTGCATGTGGTTAAAGCATTGCCAACTGGGACAGTCATACTCTTGATCTGTCTTTTCTCTGTCTTTTTCCTTTCATCATCATCTATATCCTGATTGTTAAACATAGAAAAGGCTGTTTCCAGCAGTTGGTTCATAGGAGCTTGGAGCCCCATCTATAAACCTACTAGGGGTCTTTTGAAAACACTGGACCTCTCCAGGATGGAGAAACACCCCAGGAGAATGACTCATGTCCCCTGAAACACAAGTGGGTGAGACTCATATCCACTGCGAGACAGATCAGCATCTGAGGACAGGATCACAAAGTGTATCAATTTCTTCTTCCTCAGAGACCTGTAAACACCATAGTTTCTGAATTTTTTCAGAAATAAAGGGTCACAGAAGTCCAAACATAAATGATTTCCCTCTATCTTCGGTGCTTTATGGAGAAATGATCTAACTGAAAAATATATCATAATTTAAATTGCCATTGTGTGCCCATTGCTCACTATTCCCACTTCACATCGAATCAAAACCATATTGCAATAATATATGAGTCATTCCTTTTTCAGACTGGCAAGGTCAAACCATTTCCACTGATTAAGAATATAGCCATGTGGTGAGGTTGGTGTTACCTACAGCGTGCTGCTTGTGGTGTTTCTCGTGGGTCATCATGGGGCCTAGAGAGAGAGATGCACAAGGAGAAGAACTGTTGTGTCCCTATCAGACTCAAGTGCTTACTAAGCAGACATCTCTGCTCAAAACTAGCATGACACCAGTGTCTTTCCTGGAAGAGCAGAGCACCCCCTGAGGGCTCCTTTAGCCTCTGAGTTCTCCATAACATGGCTTACTAATTTCTTAGGGAGAATGGTGGAGCCTTTTAGCAGCCTGTTAAGAAACTTCCATGAGACCAGGGTGGAGACCCTCTCCTGGACACTCTCTTAGCCACTTCTGCCACTCTTAAGAGATCGAGGTGGTGACCTCCACTTAGGTACTTCTTCAGAAACAATAAACTCTTAAGAGATCAGTGTGGAACTACTTGAGAAGCAGCATCTCTTACATTTACCTTGATAATAAAAACTTTGGTACTTTGTTTAAGACAATTGAGATAGAAACCTCTTTAAAAAAAATCTTAAAGCAGCTCTAAGAACAAAAGCGGCCCTGCTTTCACCTGCTCACAGCCATCTAAGTTGACCTGTACTGGCTGTTCTTGGGTTTTGTTGAGACTATCAGGCATATGTCTTTAAATTACCTGAATTACTACTAGAAGAAATTCAAAAGAGGGAGGAGGTCCATATATTCCCTAAACCTGGAGACTTAACTTCTGTCTGCAAGAGTAAGATTTCCTGGTGACATGAGGCCAGTTTAAAAACAAATCGCCAAACAAGGCTGGTGGAACCATGTGATTAATTTGCATGACCAACTAAAATGGCTGACAAACATGGCTGAATCCATGGGCTGACCTGTATGATGAATCAAATGACTGATCCACATGACTAGCTCACAGCACCAAAATGGCTGATGAATGTGGTGAATCCATGTGAGTGACTCACATGGCAAATAAAAATTACTATGAAATATGGCAAAAAAAGTGGACTGAGATGAAACAAGATCCTGAGAAAGTGTGTCACTAAGGATCCCTAAGACTGTCTAGAAGAAAACACAGGTAAGAATTTGAACACCAAATAAGTAAACTGTTGCTTTACTATGAGAAAGCTTCCCAAAGTTCCCCAGCCTAGAGGGGAGAAAGTGAAAGAAACCTTCTCAGCCATAGATTTTAGAAAGAGAAACTAACAAAAAAAGTGCCACAAAGGACCTTACATCTCACCTCCTGGCTGGTTGCAACATACATGTTACTTCATTTTGGAGTATTGGAATATCTTTCTAGAGGTGGTTTCTAGGTTCTTTCTATCCTAAACAAAGGATTGGTCAAGACAAATGCAAAACATAGCAAGGTTTTGCATCTACTAAAGATAGGAAAAAAAACAGGATCTGCAGAGTGAGTTTGGGCCAAATGAAACTAGGAAATTAAAAATGGTCTGCAGGATGAAAGCAGGCTGCTGTGAGAAAACACAGTGGCTCATATAGTTTTGAATTACAAAGATTTGCTAGAAACAGATTACTCAGTCTATCAGTGTATTGAAATCATGGAGCCATTTATGACGTTTACTGGTCTATACTTGAATATGTCATTGATTTATAATTTTATTTTTCTACCTGTATGTAAGCCTGAAAAATTGACTCTAGGTGGGGGAGGGGTTAAAATAGGTATCTAGTGGTCTGTATTTGTACATTTAGCTGAAGAATTACCTCTTTGGTTCTTTCTTTACTTTTATCAAGTCTGACCTTATTAGTAATTTGCAAACCATTGTTTTTACCCCTCAGGCAAAAGCTCTTTTAATTTTAGATTACAGATTCTATTTCAAGTTTTTATTTGATAGATTAGATTTTAAGGTTTAAAAAAGTACTTCATTTCATTAAAAATTTCTTTCACAAATATATTTGGAATATGATCTACAATAGATACATTTTAGACCTGGTGAGGGGGCAGATTTAGTCCTTTTCCCTTGCCAATAACTCATCCAATTGCTAGTCAGCCACAACTCAGTACCCTAAGTGTGACTGTGAGTGTGCTAAAATACAGCACAGCACAGCCCCCATCCAGACCTGCCAACTGAGAATCTGTATTTTAAAGCACCTCCAGGAAATTTGTATGCCCTTTAATGTTTGAGAAAAGCCAATCAATTGAGGCTTTACCTGAAATTTACGCTGCTGCAAAAGTAGCTGAGTATAATGTGTTCTTCAATTCAGACCACAGTTAGGAATTCTGATTTATTTGATGGTATAATGTTTATTGACTGCACCTGTTGTGTTAGGGGCTCCAAGAAAAATGCAAACCAACCGGCCATTATTTCGCCATTACTTTATTACAATGAAAAAAGACATAATGTGCTGTTTTTTCTTTGAGTTTTACTTTTAAAACCTGTACACAGTCATTGAAAGCAGACAAAGAATTAGGAAGGCAAGACAATCTGTTAATTAAAAATATGGGTGAGTAAAGTCCACTGAGGTTAAAGAGAGAACAATAGTCAGCAACCATTTATCACAGTACCCTGTTCAAGAGTTTCAAGATACCTGACTAATGGTGGCAGGTCTCATCTAGATTCCTTATCCAACAGAGCACTCCTCTCCAGGGGGCTGTGACTCAACATGAGAGTCCATGAGGCGGTTCACATACACAGAAATGGAAGAAACTCCACAGTTGCCCAGATCTTTGGTCTAGGAGTGAACATTTGGATGGCTGATTTTTGTATAGACAAAGCGACTGGACAATTGCTTTCATTTTCTACTTCCCCTCCAGATGTTTCAGCATTGTGTTCTGTTGTTCAAGCTTATTGTTCTCAGATGTTTCATAAATTTTTTAGTAGAAAAACTTCTGAAAGCATCGATTGCATGTCTACATTTGCTTCCTTATGAAAACTATAGCCTTTTAAGCCTAATGTTTGGTCAAATTCTCCCTTTGTGTTGTTATTATGCCTTATAATGGATGTAGAAGACATTCTTAGTATATAATTGAGTTATGATAAATGCAAGTAAAGATTCTGAAGAGGCCCAGAATATGTCACTTCCAAATGTGCCACTTTAGCATAAGGATTATTGTGAACTGAAGGCAACTGAGAATCAACAAATACAGAAAATTCTGTACTCCCCTCTTTATTTACCTGAACTGGAAAACACAAAGACTCTTACTAGCAGAGATATATTTAGCACTGATGTGAATCTCTGTAAATAGACCTTACTACAATGTTTATATTCCATTAATTTTCTCTAGATATTTTTTAGTAACATTTAAAAAATTTATGATTTATCAGAGTGCAACCCTTCCTTTCTTTATTAAAATGTTATATATGCCTCCAAGTCTACCTCTTTGACTTTATTGTCTGTGAACCCTCTTGGATGTAAAATATCAACAAATTTGTACTCCTTTTCTGTTGCCATTACATCTTTTGTCTGTTAGATTCACAAGATCTCAGACATTGAACTGAAGGAGATAGCGTTTTCCATCCTTGGAGTTTTCTTCCCAATAATTGAACTCTATTCAAACTTTGTTTAAAAATTATAGTATATAATTTTAAAAATGAAGGAAGAAATAAATAAGAAAAGAAAGTACCAATATAAAAATTATGTACGTGAAAAATCTGCAGCATTAATACAAATGGAATAAGAGTTTTCAGGAATTAGCTACTTTTTACCTGTTTCATATAATCATTACTCAACCTGTCATAACTGGAGGCATACCATATGGAGAGACTGTTATTGTCATACTCTCAGCCTGCAGTAAGGTCAGTTGTTGGATCAATAACAACTCTGTGCCATCAGATAACGACCTAAATGAGAATTGCCACTGTTAATCAGGTATCTTGAAATCCTTGAACAGGGCACCGTGATAAATGATTGCTGACTATTGTTCTCTCTTTAACCTCAGTGGACTTTGCTCAACCATATTTTTAATTAACTAATTTAGTTAAGGACATTTAAATGCCTATATCTTTTCAAAATTCTCCACAGGGAGGTCATTCCCAGGGTAGACATCAGAATAAATGTCCTTTCTTTTCTTGTAGAGATATATTTGTTAGATTTTAATTTTTTCTCACAGAAACACATTTCTAAGAAAGATTTTAGTTTCACATTTCACTTTCTACTTGGTACTTTACCTCAGAGAATGGAAGCATTTTAAAATTCAAGCAAAAAATATACAATGTTCTTTACGGAGTATTAAGCAAAAGTCAAAGCTTTGGAAAATTACAACCTGCAATGCAAAAGGAGATATCTTCTACTTTTTTGAAAGTTAATTAGCAATGAAAAATCTTTTAGAAAAATGTGTTGAATTAAACTGAGCTTATGGAGTTAATAATATTTCTTTAAATACATTAAAAGACTAAGAGTTTGGCAGCTATGAGCATTTACTTTTACATTTTTGTGGTTTTTTGTTCTTTATACTAAGATCTGAAATTTAAAAACTTAAATTTGTGAGTTTCTTCAAATGACAGTAGGAAAAGTCTACTATCTTAGTTCTGTTAAGCAATTTTGCAAAGCTAGGATTGATGTGATAGTTAAAATCATAAGCCCACATTTTTGCTTGTAATTGGTGCCTCTCATATTTACTGAATAAGGCTGTGATCAACAGAATACAGGCTACAGTTGATGACTATTTTGTCTTTCTGACTTGACTGGTAAATTAATAAATACTATGCATCTTAGGGTATGTGGGAAGGGAATGAGTAGTCCTAGCATCTTATTGAAAATTTTTCTGGATATTGAGTCCTGCCTTCTATTTCTAGAAATATTTCCTGTGTTTGTGATGCAGTCATAACTTAGCCAGAGATCTCTATAAAGATGGGGAAATAGGCTGAGTCCTATTTCCTTACCTGGTGCACATTAAGATCATAATCTGTGCTTTCTTCTGGAACAACCATGAACTAAAAGCCATTTTTGCAAAGAACCATGACTTTGCACTTGGGCCTGTAGGTAACCAATAGGTAACAAAAAATAAGACAAAGTTTGACTTTCATTTTGTATCTTTTGATACTATAAGTCTTGGGTTAAATCTCCTCTCAGCTCTGCATATAGAAATGTTAATTCTTTTTTTATTTTAAAGAGAATAAAACAAAAGATGGCAGAACAAAGCATATCAGAACAGAACAACATAAGCAACACAGCACTTTACAATAAGACAACTGGACATTAACAGTAGCTATCAAAATATATCTTTCTCTGCTATAGTTGAGCATAGTTTCAAATACAGTAATATTAAACATACCAAAATAGTATAAAACCATTCAAAAGAATGAAAGAATTACAGGACATTCTGAACCAAATAACAGAGGATGATCAATGGCTACTATAATATCTCCTTTTCAATACCATGCTTTTTCTCTGTTATTACCATGGTAGAACATCGGTTCTACCATGTTGTGTCTTATCGGGATTTTAATAGATGTGATAGTATAAAAAAATGTTAATTCTTTAGGGAGCACGTATATAAAAGTTGCTGAAAAAAGCTGGATTATTCCTGAATTTACATATTCTTATTCCATTCAAGACTGGGGACTGCAAGATGAAGTTCCAGGGACATTCAAGTAGGCCCACAAGTATCCAGTCATTGCCCTCAACCCTTGATCACCTGAAAATGAGACATCACTCAGCCAAAAATATTTCAGAGCTGTGATACCAGGACTGAGATAATGACCAAACAGGCTCCAGCCCACCAACTAATACTTGAAACCTGGCCATTCAACTTTTTGGGTGGGCTACTTTGAACCCTGGTGTCACAGTATGCTCCTCCAGCTATCTAATCTGGCGCACTTTCCTATTTGCCCTCTAACTTTCCAATTAAAGCTTTTCTTCACCTGTAGATTTGTGCTTTAGTTTTAATTTCTATTATTACTGAAAGTAAGCTCTCATAACCAGCAACACGTTCATATGCATTCTGAAGCATAAACAAATGTATACATCACTTTTGATTATCTACATGTTACTTATTTTCACTTTTAACCATTTAGAGCATTTCCAAACCTCTATTTTTAGTCATTTATTGCTGTAAAATAGAACACTCTGCAATATATTTATGTAAAATCAGAACTACATGTCAGGAAATCAAAGAGTACAGTGAAGATGGAATATCTCTACTGTACAATATCTGGATCCTCCTCTGAGGAGAATCAAATAGTTGTGCAGTAGATTAGGTGAAAAGGGCCAGAAGTATTTGGAAATTCTGCAATCATGTATCTAAAATTTAGCCAGGATGGCCCAAAAGCTGGTTTCTTCTGGAGGCTGAGAAGACCACACATATATGGCTCTCTGCATGCACTGGGCTTCTCAGTGGTGATTGGATTCTGAACAGAAGTGTACAAGAGTAGGGACGACAGTAGAGTGGGTATGCTAAGATAGTCAGCTGAAACTGCATGGGCTTTGTGACTTAGATTTGGAAATTTCAGTCAGTGCAGGCATTGACTTGCCTGTAACTGAGAGGAAGTGATATAGATCCCATCTCTTGATGGGGTCAGTATCAAAGAATTTGTGATAATTTTTTTTAATATACCACAACTCCCAATTCATAGGTTTTCTTTTTTTCTAAGAGATTGTTCAATACAATCTTTGTAAGATTGTTATCTTACAAAGAAACAGGAGCTATCTAGTACTTTATAGGGGAAAAACAGAGATGAGTTTGGTATTGTTTCTCCTAATATTACCTAGCTTATCAATCTACACACAGTAGGTTACAGAAAAATGTTAGGGAGATAATTGATTGCTAAGTGCATTTCATATAAGTTATTTTTCTTGTAATGCACCTTGCAGTTAATCAGGCTATTGTATGAGTACTGTGCCTGATGTAGTTGTCATTAACTACAGTTCTATTAGCTGTTCATTTGTGGCACAAAATGCACCCAAGTGCAGAGAATTGCTTTTGAACCAAGCCATTGTTTCATGAATATTAGAACACAAATCAATATATATTCACTGAGTTTGTGTAGATGAATGTGATAGCATTGCCCTTAGCAAAATATGGTTTATTTCTTCAAAACAACATGTGAGGCTTACGACAAAAATAAGAACCACTTAAGTTTTCCAGATATTAAACTCTAGGCTCTTAGCTAATCAGTTCATTTCTTCAAATGTTTTAAGCTCTATGAACACATACTATACTTGCTAAAGTACTTGCATCTGTGTGGATAGTGTTGGGCAAGAAGCCAGAAAATAATAATAACTGTAGGTAACACTTTGGTGACACTTTTAATGAACATATATCATCTCTATCGATTCTCAAAACAAGTGTGTGAAACAGACATAATCATCTCCAATTTACAAGTATCAGAAGTTTTGTGAAGCATGCCACAGATCATTACTTTTCAAGGCAGAATGGAGATTTAACCCATTCAGATATTACAGTTTCTGAAAAGTCATAGCTGAAACTGCTCAGCCAAATTAAAATACTGCTTCTCTGCCTTCATAATACTTTGAAATCTGCCCATATCCTCCATGCTGTGTTATAATTATCTTCTGTGTTTGTTTCCCTCACTTGATATTCGACTAGAAAGGACTTGCTTCCTGTACCTGCATTCACTAAAGATTTGATCTGAAGCAACCAATGAATGCTTGCAGAATGAATGAATAAGTAAAAGACCTTTAACTCTAAAATTCTTTCTTAAAATCCATGGTGTCTTTCAAAAAAGAATAAGGTAAAGAAAAGCTGCCTTTTGGGCCTAGGATAAGGAAGCCACAAACATAAAGACCTGTGAATCAGCTGTGGCATTGTTTTAACTTATTTTTCTGGAATATAAATATCAGGAGGACTCTATATTTGAGTACAGTGGGAAAGTTTTAGGAATATTGGAAGTTGAGGTGGAAAAATTAATGAGTTGAGTATCAGATCACACAGACCTTTATGAAACTCTGAATGATCTGATTAAACTCAGGAGACAAAGTCATTTTTTAAAAAACCTATGTTAAGAATAGGTGGAAAATGAGCAAGACTAGACATGGGAAAAACTATCATGATTAATTTATTAAAGGATCAAGACCAGAGGCTATTATTTCTTGACAAAAGTGAGGGGTTGTTGAATTTTTATTTTATTCTGAAAGTAGAGCCAACAGGGGCTTTGTGTGCTTTATAAGCTGGGTTTTAAAAGAGAATTGGACCACTGCAGTACTATAACTGACTTTCTGTTAGATGGTGGGGCCCGATCGAGATGCAGATCTCTTTGGTATGATCTAGAAGTCTCCATATCCCTCTATGGTTCTTGTCTTTTCTTTCTGCTTCCTGGCTGCCATGAGCTGGCAGTTTTCCTCCATTTGAGCCCTTCCTGCTATGGAAAGGGGCAACAATAGACTGAAGATATGAGTCAGAATAAATCTACCCATTAAGTTGCAGATGTCAGGTATTTTGCCCAGTAATGAGGAAAGTATTTAAGACATATTCTGATACTGCAAGTGGGGTTGTTGCTGTGACTACCTAATCACATGGTTTAGAAGCCTTTTGAGGTGGTTCAGGGAAAGATTTTGGACAAATTTGGAGATACCAAGTAGAAAAGCCCTAGTATGCTTCAATCTAGGCCTGATGGGAGATTTTGGTCAGAGCTCAGAAGACTAGAATCTTGGTAGAAATTCAGGTAGTAAAGATCAGGTGTCAGAAAGTTTCAGTTGGGAACAAAGACTCCTTTAGCATTTGGACTCCAGGCCATGTAATATGGTATAGTAGAAAATGTGTCTGTATTTTTCTCATGTTGTGAAACTTTGTGGGCTACTTAAAAGTGATGGACTAATTAATCTGGTGGGGGGAATTTCAGGGCAGCTCAATGTTCAAGCTGTAGTATGGATACTGCTTGCTTCTTTTAGGAGATCCACTGTGGTAAGCAGAAGCAAGAAGACATGTTAAATAATTTGAAATTTTTGCTGATGACCAGAAAAGAAGCACCTATAAAAATCTGCTCCAGGACAGTTGGCAGTTGAAAAGATTAACATTAAAAAGAAAGCAAGAGTCTCCTGGATCCTCAGCCTCAAGGAGACAACTGTGCTCTGCCTGGAGTCCTTCTCCCTGTACCTGGCCTAGAAAACTCACAGGAAGCACTAAGCTGGGCTATCATCGGACACATTTCTCTCATGTTCTTTGAGAGATCACTAATGCCACTGTCAAGAACACCATTGTTTTGTGTGCTTTATCTTTTTGCTGTTGTTGTTTCAGAAAGAAGGATAAATCTGGTCCCTCACAAGCACTCTTGGTCAGATCAGAAGTTCAAGTAATTCAAATTTGTTGTAATTCAGCTCTGTTTGTTGTTGGAAAAATAGATTAACATTTTATAAATTGTCCTATCAGATTATCTAAAAAAGAAACTTGAAAAGGATCATTTCAGGGATGTGCAGTATATGCTTTTTCTCTTTTTTTCTTTTTGTACTGAGGGATCAAACTCACAACCACACACTTGCAAGGCCCATGCTTATGCTGCTGAGCTAAATCCCCAGCCCAAAGCTTTTCTTTTTTTTGTTACCAGGGAGCGAATGTATAACCTCATGCTTGCCAGGTAGGCACATATGCCACTGAGCTAAATCCCCAGCCAGGCAGCATGTGTTGTGTATGTCAGTGTGAAAGCACCTGCCATTGTAAGAATCTGGTATTAGCAGTCTCTGCACTGTTACACCAGCCTGACAAGCAGCACATTTTTTTTGAGACAGAGTCTCATTATGGAGTTCAGGCTGGCCTTGAATTCCTATGTAGCCCAGGGAGCTTCAAACTCACAGTGATCCTTCTGCCTCAGCCTCCCAACTGCTGAGATTACAGACATGCATCAACATTCCTGGCAAAAGCATCTATTTTTAGATGTTTAATCATTTAAAAATGAAATTATTATAGCAAGTGAAACTATTTATCTCAATATGCTCATGTATCTTTTATTTGCCTACCATAAATCTAGAAGTAGACAAATAGCTTTATTTTTTTCTTGTGCTTATTTTATTTCTATAATGGTCTTTTCTGCAGTGTTCTAAAATCACTGCATCTGTAATCAATATAAAACTTTCATGATCTATATTCACTTGTAAGAAGCAATTCTCATTAAATAGAATAAATGAAAGCTTTAAGATAATAAGAAATGGAAGTTATATTTTTAGAGGTAAAATATCAATAGCTTAATAGAAAAATGATTATTGGTAAAAGTTCTACAGACAAAGGAAAGCTCTGCCACAAATTTACACTATTTATTTCTACTTAATTGTTTTATAGGTATAAAAGATTCCTTTCCCAATTTTTTTGAGACAAGGTCTCATCATGTATTTTAGGCTGGCCTAGAGGTCACTACATAGCCCAGGGTGGCCTCAGACTCATAGCAAACTTCCTGCCTCAGTCTCCTTAGTGCTAGGATTATTGGAATGCATTAGATGCCTGGTGCTCCTTTCCTATTCTTATACCTCTTACATTACCATCAAGAAATGAGTTAAAATGAATATTAGGGTAATTATTTAAAAATCTGTATTTTCTTTACAGTTTTCAGAGTTTCACTCTGTTTATGTCTTATACTTTGAAAATGAGAACTGAGTGCATGTTTTCCTTCTGTGATATGAAAAGCTACTCAGTTTACTCTTTCCATAGAAGAATAGGAGAGAGGAAATGGACACTAGGAGACTGAATTATGTCAACACAATGTTATAGATACATGGAAAAGTAAGTTACAAGTGAAAGAATTAACAGAAGTGAGGCTGGTTTTCCAGCCCATGTTTGTATTCTTGGTGGACAGAAAGTATTTGGGCCAAGCAGGTTGCCACCCAGGAAGAGGGGTAATGTGGTGGTTACACTGAGTGACACAAACTCCCACTCCTCACAGTATGCATAGTTTTGCATGAAGCTGGATAACTCCTTTAAATCCACTGGTGTAGTAACCCATGGTCTTGGTAGAGGCACCATTCTGAAAAAGTCCCATGGGAAAAGGTCCCAAAACAAAGGTGGCCACATCTACAAAGCTGTCAACCTCTCCTAAGTTTTCAATAGTCTTTTTACTCTGAGAGCCCTATATGTATTAATATAGCAAATATAAGGCAGAATTCACAGGGTAAGATGCCACCTTGAATATTATAAAAATCATATACTGTATGAGTTTCTGGGTTGGCAATGATATTGTTCATTTCATGATCCCAAGAAATGTTAAAATCTCCAGCACTGTTAAGGACTTGATAGACAGTTCGAATTGTTAAAAATATTTCACAGGCAGTGGCTATTTTGGTTTCAACATGTCACCCAAAATCTGTATTTTTGATATGGAGTAAAGACAATTTGTTTAGAAAGAAATTCATTCATGGAAAATTGAATTATGTTGTAAAGATCATATGATTAATGTCTTTTTTTCTGTTTAAGTGTATCTAATGTACCTAATGAACATTCTCAACTATTAGAATATTTCATATGTTTATACTATGTGTTCATGATATTTCTATAAGTGAGAGTTCATTCTTGGAGAGACCGTAAATGGATAATGATTCTGAAAAACTGCCCAGGTTGTACTTTGGGGAGAATAACACTCTTATCTACACTGTGGATATTTATTTAGTCATTCATTCAAAAATTATCTACTTAACTTTCAGTTTTGCACTATACTAATCCCCAGGAATAAAAAATGAATAATATACTTCTATCTTTAAGGTTCCTATATCTGGAAACGTGATTTCACTGATCATTTTTGTTATATGGGCTTTGAAATTATTTAGCTGCATTGGTCAGAGTCATATGAAAGATGAGTGTGTGAACTGTGAAGTGAGATTCGGGTTTTCTTTGGAAAACTAATTCTGGTATAGATCTGAGGAAGGTTAGAAGAAATCGTACGCTTTATTAAGAAATTGATTTCTGACTTCCCTTTTGCCTGCAGGATCACACACAATTTGCTCTGAAGGACTAAGAACAGGCCCACTTTCCACTTTTCTGCAGTTTATTTTTGCCAGGCAGTTCAAAGCATCTTTAGGTTAAGACTAATGCATTGATGGTGTTTTCACATCCCTAACATCCTGTCACATTTACATTTTCTCTGTCAGATAGACTAGACAAGGAGTAGTTTTACTTTCAAGTTACAGATTGATGTAGTGGTACATTAAGTCACTTGCCCAGTGTCACACAGCTACCAAGAGTTGGAGTAAGAACTGTGTTGATTTCTCTACCCAAAACCAATTAACTCTGTTCACCAAACCAAAGTTTTCTCAAGTAAACTTTCCAGTGTTTCCCTTGACAACTTTAGGTGCAGTGCAAAAGTGTTCCTCTCAGAAAATCTTGGTACTATTTTTCCTGTTTAGCTAAGGGTAACCAGGATAGGTTACATGAAATGGATTTGTCCTTCTTGATATTTCTAGTTCTCAACTGGAAGTTTTGGTTTTGAAAGGAGAAAATTTTTCTTGAGCAGCAAGTGTCATCAGATTGTCCCCCAATATCTGTTAAATGCCTACAACAATGAAAACATACTATGTTCTTTATTTACAGCCTAAGAAACAGTCTTAGAGCACTGAAATATTTTTTTCTTAGCCAAATGGCTTATAATTCATTAAGTTTATTCAGATCATATCAGCTTTCAGATCTTCTTTATCCTCTCACATTTTAGAACTTTAGTTAGGACTGCGGGAGAAAAATGGAAGGATAGCTAGATTGTTATAAAAAAATTGAGAAGAGCTAGGAGAATTGAATGCTGATAAGGCACAGCTAGAAGTGGGGTGTAAGTGGGGATTGAGGGGTAAAAAGTGACTTGTGCAGGGTTCATATGGATGAGTGTTGTATGCTCTCCTGTTTCCTCTTCATGCAGAACAATTCTTTTTATAACTTTCCTTCACCTCTTGGGTTACATAACTTGGCTTGTGTTCCTTTTGTAGGTATAAGTATGTATAGGAAACTTCTTAAAATACACTTTGTTAGAAGAAAAACGATTTTAACTTGTATATTTATATAACAAATGTTATCATGGTGATTAAGTCCTAAAATTAAAATTCCAATGAGGGCTTTTTACTCAAAGTTATATCTTGATTTATTACATGGCAGATATTACTCCTAATGAGTAAGACCCACACAGTACCTTTTAATAGGGAACTCAAATTATTCCAGTGGGTGGCTGCTTAAGAGTGTAGAGGTTAAGGGCAGACAGATGGCTTTTGAATTCTGGATTTTGCACAGCTTTGTTACCTTGCACAAGGTTTTTAACCCTATAAACTGGGGATAATTTCTCCCACTTAGACACATTATGAGGATTAAATGACATATATCATATGGGGCCTAATGTGTAAAATAAGAGGTCAGACACTGTTAGTCTTCTTATACTTTCCTCCATACAGGATTGAGGATTGGTTTCAATTTTCCTGACTCACTTTGTAGATGGAGAAATAGAAAGAAAAAGTGAAGGCTTTACCAAACTTGCCAGCAGAACCATGTTCTATTAAACTTCTAATTTGCTGTTCTCACTACTGACTGTTTAACCTGCATTACAGGAAACTCTGTAGGAGGCAATAATCCTGTTGAAAGACACTGATTCTATGTCAGTTTGACATTTCTAGGGCTTTATGGGCTTTTTTTCTCTAGGGCTTTTCTCTAGGAGTTTTTTCTAGGGCTTGATCTACTTTGAACTCTTGCTGGTGAGCTTTGTGATGCTGATCAAGTTATTATATTAGACGATTCTGGGCTTACATGTTTCCACAGCAGTTGGGTTTTACTTCATTTTAGGACATATGTTCTTCCACTGTTATTACCTGTATACTTGCCTGTTGCCATCACAAAGTAGAGGCTGGAATTTCATCTTTCTTACCTGAGATCCTGAGCAGTATCTTTTCCATTGCCTTTTTATCTTGCAGATTAGAAAACATGGGCAGATCTGATGTGAGATGGTATAACAATGTTGACATTCATAGCAGAGCTAGTAAAGTAAAGTTACTGAAAGAGAACAAATGTGACACCATTCCACACTCACTGCCTCTTCAGGATATTGCCACTAAAAGTGTATAATGTGACCAGTCCAATTTTCAGCACCCTTCTGAAATGAGCTTTAAAGGTAAGAGTTTCAAAGGCTCTGCGGCAACTTTGTGAAAATAGCCCCTGTCACATTCATACATGTGTTTGTTTATTTTATCTTTCTTACTCTTATGTGTCATAAGAACTAGAACATTTTTATCTTGCTCTCTAAGACAAAAAATAGTTCTAAGTTATGGTGAAACTTCAACATGTATTTGCTGAATAAAATAAAAAGAATAAACAGGAAGTTATCACTTCCTCCACTCTGAAGATCTGTTTGCCTAGGCCTCCAGAAAGATCACATGGTTTTAGCGGTTACCATGACCAGGTCACTGTATAAGGAAATTCTTACATCTCTTCAGAGCTAGAAGAGACTATGAAGGCCTTAAGAGTGGATACTGGGGTTGAGCGGCCATAGAAGTCTGGAGAATTCCAGTGAGATCTACATTATGAGGCCTCCCATGTTTCACAAGTGTTGGTGGCAATAGAAATAGCAACTTGCTACAATAATTAAATCAGGACAGTAGAAGCTAATTACTCTAAACAAAGATTGCAAAAGGAAGATTTTTTTTCTAACATTTTGTCCAATTTACTTCCAACCTTATTACTCCCTTTTAATATTATTTCTAGCCTTTGCTTTTTAAAAATTAATTAAATTTATTGTTATACTTAGGTATACATTATGATCATGAATTTGTGCATGTGTATGATATGACTTGATTCTTTTTTTCCTAATCCCCCCACTCTCCCTTCTACCTTCTTCCCTTCCCTATTTACAAAATCTTTTTTTCTCTGTTTTCCTTATTTTCTCATCATGTTTTCCCCCTTCCTTCTTTTCCCCCTCCTTCCTCCCTAGTTTTCATATGGACATTTTTTTCCCACTCCATAATACCTGTTATATATTTTGATCATTATTTACACTTTCAGTTTCTTACAACAGAGAAACACGTACGTCCGATTTATTTCACTTAAGAGTATGGCCTCAAAGTGCATCCACTTAACTAGAAATGTCTCAAGCTTGTAATTCTTTATGGAAGAATAGTACTTCTTTGCAAACAAACAAAAAACAAAAACTCACATCTTTTTTATTCATTCATCAATTAATGGGCATTTGTGTTACTGCCAAGATTTAGATGTTATAAAACTTTGCCACAACATATATCACTGTAGATACGATGCTTTTAATTCTTTTGGAAAGAAATAAGAAGAGGAATAGATGGGTTGGCTCTAGTCCTCATTTTTTGAGGAACCCCCACACTGATTTCCACAGCAGTTTAGCAGTCTACATTCCAACCAACAGTGGAGAAGGATTCCTTTTCCCTCAAAACCCTGCCAGCATTTGCTATTGGGTGATTTCTTGGTAATGGGCATTCTTTCTGGAGTGAAATGGAATCTCAGTTTTAATTTGCATCTCTCATGATCAGAGAAGTTGAATATTTTTTCATGTGTTTATTTGCCATTTCTACTTCTTCCTCTAACCAATGTGTATTCATCTGAGATGCCCATTTTGGCATTAGGTCTTTAAATTTTGGGAGTTTGATTTTTTTCAGTTCTTTATATATTCTAGATAGTAATCCTTTGAGCAATGGCTGGAAATTTTTTTTCCATGTTGTAGGTTATCTCTTCACTTTGTTGGTGGTTTCTCTTGCTGTGTAAAAGCTTTTTAATAAGATGAGATCCCAGTTGTTGATTCTTTGTGATATTTCCCTTGTGGTCTAGGTTTTGTTCAGAAATTATTTACCTGCACCAATGTCTTCAATAGTTCTACCTATTTGATTTTCCAGCAGATTTAATGTTTCTATTTTAATATTTAGATCATTGATCCCTTTTGAGTTTACTTTAATGCATAGTGAAAAGTATGCTTTTAATTTTAAAAAACCTTAATCTTTGTCATGTGGAAACTCAGTTTTTCCAGCAATATTTATTAAAGAGGTTGTATTTCTTTCGGTTAAGTTGTTTGACACATTTGTCAATGCTAAGGTGGCTAAATATGTCTGGAGTTATTTCTACATCTTCTAGTCTGTTCCATTGATCTTTTTTTGCTAGTACCATTCTATTTTAATCACAGTAGCTTTGTAGTATAATTTCAAGTCAAGAGTTGTGATGCCACCTGCCTTGCTTTGGTTGCCCAGAATTGTTACTTTTGCTACTCTAGGTCTCTTCTGATTCCAAATGAATTTTAGGACTATTTTCTCTAGTTGATATATACTGTTGGAATTTTGATTGGTATTGCATTAAATATGTGTAGCAATTTTAGGAACATGGCCATTTTCATTATGTTGTTTCTTGGTAACCACAAGCAAGGTATCCCTTTCTATTCTCTGATAACTTCCTCAATCTTCTTCTTCAGAGTAATGTAGGTTTCAGCATAGAGGTATTTTATTTCCTTCTTTAAGTTAATTCCTATTTCATTTTTTGGGATACTATTGTGAAATGTGTTATTTCCTAATTTCTCTCTCAGTACATTTATGTGCAAGAAAGGTTGCTAATTTTTAAATGTTGGCTTTGTATACAGCTATGCTACTTAATTTGGTTATTAAGCCTAGAAGTCTTTTAGGGGAGTTTTGGGAGTC
The DNA here is from genome assembly GCA_004027295.1 of Dolichotis patagonum. Classification (NCBI taxonomy): domain Eukaryota; kingdom Metazoa; phylum Chordata; class Mammalia; order Rodentia; family Caviidae; genus Dolichotis; species Dolichotis patagonum. The sequence goes on along the minus strand of PVJX010027789.1, from coordinate 7,214 downwards.
TTTCATGTAGAGTATCATGTCATCTGCAAAGAATGATAATTTAATTCTTTCTTTGTGATCCCTTTTCTTTTTTTTCTTTCTCTTATCTAATTGCTCTGGCTAATGTTGCCACATCTATATTGAATAAGAGTGGTGACAGTTACCTTGTTACTGATTTTAGAATCAAAGCTTTTAGTTTTTGGCCATGTAGTATGATGCTGGCTGTTGTCATGGATGGCTTGTTTCAGATTGAGATAAAAACCATCTATTCTAATTGGTTATAGTGTTTTTGTCACGAATGGGTGGTAGACTTTATCAAATACTTTTTTCTGTCCATAGATATGTTAGTAGGGTATATTAAATTTATTAATTTATGTATGTTGAACCATTCCTGCATCCCTGGGATGAATCCTACTTGTCCATGGTGTATAATCTTCTTGATGACTTGTTGCATTATGTTTGCCAGTATCTTATGTGGATTTTTGCATCTGTTCATTAAAGAGATTGGACTGTGGTTCTTTTTCTTGGTTGGATTTTTTTCCTTGTTTTGTTATCAGGGTAATGCTTGGTTCCCAGAATAAATATGAGAGTTTTTCTTCTCATTCAGTTTCATGAAACACTTTGAGAAGTAGCAGTATTAGTTCTTCTCTAAATTTCTTGTAGAATTCAGGAGTGAATCCATCAGGACCTGGGATTTTCTTCACTAGTAGTTTTTAAATTACTTCTTCAATTTCATTGAATGATACTGGTTCACTTAGAATTTTATATCTTCTTGATTCAGCATTGGTAAATTCATATGTATCCAGGAAACTGTACATTTCTTCTGCATTTTCTATCTTATTAGAGTATAAGATCTTGAAATAAGTATAGATGATTTTCTGGACTTCTGTAGGATCCATTGTGATATCTTCCTTTTCATTCCTAATTTCATGGATTTGAGTCATTTCTTTCCCCTTTTTTGTTATAAGGTTAAGTAAAGGTCTGTTGATTTTATTTAATCTTTTGAAGAACCAACTCTTCAATTAATTGATTCTTTATATTATTTTCTTGGTCTCCATTGTACTGATTTCTGCTCAAATCTTAATAATGTCCTCCATTTTATGAGCTCTGAGCTTGACAAGCTTCTTTTTCTAGAAGCTTGAGGTTCAACATTGAGTTGCTTGTTTGATATTGCTCTGTTTTCCTGATATGGATATTCACTGCTATAAATTTCCCTCTTAGTGCTGCTTTCATTGTGTCCCATAAGTTCTGGGATGTTGTATTGGCATTATCATTTAATTGTAGAAACTGTCTAATTTCTTGTTTAATTTCATCTGTAACCCATTGGTTGTTCAGGAGAGTGTTATTTAATTTTCATGTGTTTATGAATTTCTTGTGATTTTTTGTCATTGATTTTCCAGTTGCACTGCACTATAGTCAGATAATATGCATGAAATAATTTTAATTCCTTTACATTTACTTAAGCACATTTCCTGAGCTGGTATGTGGTCTATTTTGGAGAAAGATTTTGTGTAGATGATAAGAATGTGTTTTCTGTTGTTGTAATGTGGAGCACATTGTAGACATCTACTAAGTGGATTTTTTTCAAAAGTTTTGCTCAGTTCTTATATTTCTTTGTTGATTTTTGTATCATTGATCTATCTACTTGTGATAGTAGGGTATTGAGATCTCCTATTGAAATCTGTTACTTCTTATTTGATTTTTCATGTCCGTTAGTGTTTGTTTTATATAGTTGGGTGCACTGATATTTGGTGCATATATATTTATGATTGTTATCCCTTCCTCTGGGATTGTTTCCTTCATAAGGACGTAGTGACTTTTTTTGTGTTTCTTAATCCATCTTGGTTTGAAATTCACTTTGTCTACAAATAGAATAGCTATCCCTGCTTTTTACTGGGTTCCTGTCACATACAGTATTGCTTTACATCTGTTGATTTTCAGTCTATGAATTTCTTTTTGAATTAAATGTGTTTCTTGTTTGTAGCAAGATCTTGCTACAAGATCTTGTTGGATCTTGCTTTTTGATCTATTCTACCAGTTTGTCTCTTTGAATGGAGACTTGAGACTGTTAACATTGATGGTTATAACCAATATGTATTGACTTACCTTTGTCATGTTATTTTCTTTTTCTTTATTTTTTATTTTAAAAGAACAAAACAAAACAGAGCAAAACAGATCAGAACAAAACAATGCAAGCAACACAGGATTTCAAAATAACAGGAAATCAACAGTGGCTCCTATAATGTGTCTTGTTTTCTTTTAAATAGTTGTCTATATCTTCACACACAATGAATTCAAGCAAATAGTATAAAACTGTATAGTATAAAATATCATAAAACTGATCAAAACAAAAGCATGAAAGCATTACAGTCCTTCAAAACCAGACAATAGGAAAATCCACAATGGCTATCATAATGTTTCTTGTTTTCTTCAATATAGCTGTCCATATTTTCACACATATTGAAATCAAATAATTGAAATCATACTAAAACCAACCACAACCAAAAATAAAAGCATTATTGGGCTTCAAAATAAGATGACAGAAAATCAGCAATGGCCACCATAATGTCTCATTTTCTTCAAAGTAGCTATACATACCATCACATGTAATCAAATCAATTCTTGTAAATTCTTTAGGAGAAATTATAGGCATGTCTAGGCTTATATATGCACATCTGTCCTTTCTGTATTAAAAGGGGAAACAAAACAAAACAAAACAAAAAAATACAAGAAAAAACAGAAACAAAAGAGACAAATAAATAACAATGACAAAGACCCCAAAACAATAACAATATAGACCTTCAAAACAAGGTGGTAGGAATATAACTAAAGTTGTTATTTTATGTAGTTTTCTTCAGAAGAGTTACTCAGATTACCAGATATAAACATGCAAAATTGATCTAATCCTATGAATGTTAACTGTTTTGTTCCAAGAATTAATAGAATTAGAAGTACAGTTATCTTAGCTATCTTAAGTGTATATACACAGATTTATATCTTTCTCTTCCTTCTTTTTTTAAAATTATTTTGAAAGTAGTAAACTGCATCAGAACAAGACAAAACAAAGCCAATCAATACAATGCAGTGAAATTGGTACAGAAGTTCACAGCAGAATACCAGGAAAACAGTAATAGGTACCATAGTATATCTCGTTTACTTCAAAATAGTTGTCTTTTCAATCAGGTATATCAAAGTCAAACCTAATACAGAACATTATAAAACCTATAAAACAGAGTATTAAATAGACCAATACCATTAATCAGAACAAAGCAAAACAGTGATAACAATATTTGCCTTCAAAGAGATGGTAGAAGGAAATCCTCCATATTTGCTATATTGCATATGGTCACCCTCCCAAGAGATGCTCAGACCCCTGGCTCCATTTTCTAACAGGGGTGGGGGGAAAAATGGAATGTTTAATTGTCAGCCTGCATGGCAGTAAGCTCATGGCTGCTTACTAGGGAAGAGAGCAGGTTCCTTTGTTGCCCAGTGCCCTAAGTTCCAACGTGGTATGGATCTCAGGAGACCCTGGCTGGCTGGTTCTCTCCCTGGGTCATTCAACGTTCACTTGAGCCATGGCTGCTTACCAGGGAGGCAAGTGGGTTCCTTTGTTGACCAACACCTTAAGTTACACCATGCCAAGAATCTTGGGAGACACAGGCTGGCTGGTTCTCTCCCTGAGTCACCTGTAAGTCTTCCCTTCCTTCTTTTGTCCTTTTTGCTCAGTTGTTTTCCCCCCCTTGGAGCAGATTCTTACCCTTTCACAGTATTTATTGAGGATTATCTATCTTATTACTCATCATTTCTTACACTAGGGAGACAATATGGTATTTACATGTGTGAGTTTGATTTATTTCATTTGTGAGTATGGTCTCAAGTAACATCCACTTACCTATAAAAGTCTCAATGCAATCCTTCTTTATAGCTGAGTAGTATTTCATTGTATAAAAATACATCATTTTTGTCTATTCATCAGTTGATGGGCATTTAGGTTGTTTCCAAGATCTGGATATTATAAATTATGCTGCTATAAACATGAGTGCACATATATCACTGTGGTATGATGTTTTCAGTTCTTCTGGGAATATGCCCAGAAGTGGAATAGATGGGTCAAATGGAACTTACAATCCCAGCTTTTTGTGAAATGTCTACACTGATTTCCACAGTGGTTGCACCAGTCTACACTCTTGTCAACAGTGCAGAAGGGTTCTTTTTTCCTCACAGACGCTCTAGTGTTTGTTATTGGTGGTTTTCTTGATCCTGACCATTCTTTCTGGAGTGAGATGGAATCACAGTCTTGTTTTAATTTGCATTTCTCTAGTGACCAAAGATGCTGAACCTTTTTCATGTATTTATTTATCATTTGTATTTCTTCATCTGAGGACTGTGTATTCATCTCAGATGCCCATTTTTGGATGAGGTCTTTGAATTTTGGGGTCTGAGTTTTTAAAAAAATTGTTTATATGTTTTAGATAGAAGTCTTTTGTCTGAGGAACCATTGAATAAGATTGTTTCCTAATTTGTGAGTTTTCTTTTCACTCTGTTGGAGATTTCTTTTGGCAAGCAAAAACCTTTTAATAAGATGTGGTCCCAGTTATTGATTCTGGGAAGTATTTCCTATGCAGTTTGATTTTTGTTCATGAATTCTCTGCCTATTCCTATGCCTTCAAGATTTGTACCTACTTTGTATTCCAGAAGATTTAGTGTTTCTGGTTTAATATTTAGATGTTTGATCCATTTTGACTTTAGTGCATGGATAGGCATGAGTCTAGTTTTAGTTTTCAGCATATTAAAAGCCAGTTTTTCCAGCACCGCTTATTAAAGAGGCTATGCTTCCCATGAACATGTTTGACCCTTTTGTATCAATGGAATGTTGAGCTCTCCATTGTGATTGTGTTATTGCTTATTTGGTTTTTCATTTCTATTAATATTTGTTTTACATAACTGGGTTCTCCTATATTTGGTGCATATATATTTAGGATCGATCTTTCTTCCTCTTGAAGTTTTACTCTAACTAGTATGCAGTGACCTTTTTTATCTCTTTGGGTCATTCTTGGTTTGAAGTTCACATTGTCTGTAAATAGAGTAGCTACACCTAATTTTGGTATGGTTCCTGTTGCAAAAAGTATTGTTTTCTGTCCTTTGACTTTCAGTCTATGAATATCCTTTTGGATTAAATGGATTTCTTATATAAAGCATAAGGTTGGATGTTGTTTCTTGATCCACTCTGCCAGTCTGTTTCTTTTAATTGGTGAATTGAGGCCATTTACATTAATGGTTATGACTTGTATATATTAGTTCATTTTTGTCATGTTAACTTTCTGCTACTGATTCTTTACCTTTCCCCTTTGTTTAACTGTTTGCCTTGCTTAGTGTTTTTTTTTTCTATTGGTGTTCTTGGAGTCATAGATATTTTTACGTCTATCTAGAATATCTTTCAGTGTTCTTTGTGGGGTTGATATGGTGGTCATGAAGTTCTTTGACTGTTCTTTGCCATGGAAGTATCTTATTTCTTCATCAATTTTGAAAGACAGTTTTGCAGGTTGCATTAATCTGGGTTAGAAGGTATTTTTGTTTGGGATTTGAAATATTTTATTCCATACTCTTTTTGATGTCATTGTGTTGAAAAGTCTGCTGTGATTGTGATGGGCTTTACTTTGTAGTAATCTGTCTCTTTTCTCTAACAGCTTTTAATATTTTGTTCTTATGTTGAATTTCTGGGATGTTGATTATTATATTTCTGGGTGTATATATATTTTGGTAATGGCTGTTTTGAGTTCTATATTCTTCACTTATATGTATATCAGTTTCCTTTCTCATGTTTAGGAATTTTCTGGTATTACTCCTATAAATAGTCTTTTTGATATCATTTGTGTTGTCACCTTCCTTTTCATTTATGCTCATTAATCTTATATTGTTTTTCTTTGCATCATCTTGAAACAGTTGAATTGTTATTTCCTGATTCCTTGTTATTTTTAAAAGATCTTTCCTTTCTTGTTTACTAGCTGCTATCTTGTCTTTGAGATCTGAAAGTGTGCCTTCACATTCATTGAGGCTGTTTTGCCAGCTTTTGATGGAATTTTTTAGTTGTTTGATATTTCCTTGAATCTGTTTCATGCATTCTCATTCTTTCTTATATTGTTCATTCAAGGTTTCCATCTTTTTGCAGTGCTCCTCTACTTTTGAAACTATATATTCTTTAGATGTGTTCAGCATTTTTTATTATGTTTGTCATTTCTTCTTTTACCTGGGAGATTATTTCTGATCTGAGTTCCTTTACAGTTTCATGGAGTTGTTTCTTTACTTCAATTGCTATCATTTCAGCAGTTTCAGATGTATTGCTTACACTTTCTTCTGCTTCCATAACTCCTAAGCTTGTTTGGGATGGGCTGGAGGTTTGAGATTGCATTTTTCTGTTTTGTTTTTGCCATTTTCCTTTATTTCCCCAGGGAAGCCTAATGCAAGGTCTTAGTTCCTTCCTGGGTTGAGGCTGTCTGTCTGTATTTCAAGGAATGTGTTTAGTTAAGTGAAGGTCATTAGGCACTCCAGAGCTCCGTGGCTGCTAGAGGTTTCTGGGCAGGATTCTACCAGGTTCTGAGTGGAATACAAAGGCTGAACAGCTAGATGGAGTACACTGTGCAGGCCCTCAGCTCATGCCACATAGTGTACCAAAGCTCTCCAGCAGCTTGGGTCACCGGGTGGGGCCCTAACATGTTCCAAGTGAGGTACCATGGTTGCATGGCTAGGTGGAGCTCACTGTGCAGGCCTTCTGCTTGTTCCACTCAGTTCAGGAGGTTCCCCTGCCATTCAGCATCACTGGGCAGGGCCCAACCAGGACCTGCATGACCTACCAAATCTCCATGGCTGTTTGAGGACACTGGGTGGGGTCCTACTAGGTTCTGAGTGAGGTGCTGAGTTTGTGCACCTAGGTGGGGTTTGCTGTGCAGGCCTTCAGCTTGCACCACTCAACAGAGGAGGTTCCCATATCCTGTGTTATTTTCTTGTTGCTGACTCCCTTTCCCTTAACTCTGCTTAATTGTTTGCCTTTCCTGGTGGACTCACTGCATTGGGGTTCATGGAGTTGAAATCATTGTTTGCCTCTTTATAGAATGTCCATCAGAACATTTTGAAGTGGTGGCTTGGTGTTCATGAATTTCCTTAAGTGTTCTTTGTCATAGAAGTTTCTTATTTCTCCATCAATTTTGAAAGATTATTTTGTGGGGTACATCAGTGTA
>PVJX010027788.1:0-24525 GCA_004027295.1 Dolichotis patagonum | reverse complement strand
TTTTATGTTAATACATTAGAGTGCTTGTTATTTACCAGCATAAGTTGTCTTTAGTGTCATGTTATGTTTACATTCTGTAATGAAACATAATGAATAACTACATTGTATTTCCTATGTGCAAAGCATCTAAATGCTTTACAAGTATTGACCTATTTAATAATCTCTGCGAGTACTGTGATACTATTAAAAGATCTCAGTTTTTCTAGGGAATGACTTGAATTTCTATTTTCAGCAACCTGATTTTTGTGTGTGTTTGTGTGTGTGTGTGTGTGTGTGTGTGATGCATGTGTGTCGCTTGCCTGTTTTTTAAAAATACTTGTTAAGAATTTTAAATATATGGAATAAAGTAGCAGCTGAAAGAATTTCAATTGTATTTTCCAATACTGTTGGTGAATTCAGAGTATATATCATACTCCCAAAGGAAATGAAACTGTCAATACTACAAAACAAACACAGAGGTCAAAGCTGTTTTTAGCCTGAGGGGTTTCATTGCGAATTGAAAGTACGGCAGTAGAGACTTCTGTTAGGAGATGAAATGGGAAAACGAGATAAAATTTAGGAATGTTTACGGTGGGGAAACAAATAGAAATACAATGTACAATAGTAGAATTTCCAAGGTTAGACATTTAATATAAAGATAATGGTATTTATCCACTTGAATGAAAAACAAAAGCAGCAGATATCTGCTTCTGTCTTTTGGCACTGGGTAGAGGAAAAGCCCAGTAAGTATTTACATTTAAAAAAAGTAACAGAAGACACATCATCATTATTTTCTCTCAAAACATTCTCCCTCATTCAAATATACTTATCCAGTTGTTTTGGTCACAATCAATTCTGAAAGTCACCCTTTCTGAGTATCTTTCGTTGCCTTCTCATGATTGCCCCGATGTCCAGAGTCAATTTGGAATGTTTAAATTTCATGATCCTCTTTATCTGAGAGAAGAACCAGAAGTCACACAATGCCAGATTTGGTGAATCTAGTGGATGAAGACACACCATTTTTTTTTAATTTTAAATTTTGAGGTAATAACTAATAGCATTAATAAGGAAACTATAAAAAAATTTTGCTTCTACAAAAATAGATACATTTCATAAAAAGTTATCGGAGAACAATAGCTGATAAAATATATACTATAAGATTTTTTAAAATTTGTAACTAATTTATTGCACACATTTCAGTTTTTAATTAAGTTGTATAATTTAGATATACATAATGATCACATTCCTCATGGGGAATTTGTTTCTGTACTTGATGTATCTTGATTTGCCTTTTTTTCATCCCTTTTCCTTCTTTTCAATACCTCTTCCTCTCCTTATTTATAAAGATTTGTTTCCATTTAATCCTTTTCTCTCACTGTTTTCCTTCCTTCTCCCACTGCCAGTCTTCTTTTCCTTTGGAAAAATTATTTTCTATTTCACAGCATCTATTATACATTTTGGTTTTTATTTACTCTTTCAGTTATTCACACCCGAGAGACAATGTGATATTTACACATACATGTCCATTTTATTTCACTTGAGAGTAAGGTCTCAAAATACATCTGTTTAGCTATAAATGTCTCACGTTTATCCTTCTTTATGGCTGAGTACTACTATATTGTATAAAAAAACCACCACAGCAGTTTTATCTGTTTGTCAGTTGATGAACATTTGAGTTGTTGTCAAGGTCTAGCTATTATACACTTTGCTGCCATAAGCACGGGTATGCATATGTCACTGTGATATGCTGCTTTTAATTCTTTGAGGAAGACACCAAAACTTACCTTTCCATTGGATGGCAATCCTCAGTAGCATTCACTATAGTTTTCCTCACATGTTTTAAAGATACTTGTGAAAGTGTATTTTGTGAGACACATACTTTGTGAGGCATAACAATGTGCCTTTTACTGTAATAAGCATTTTATTTTAACCATTCATCATATAAATTAATCAATGCATAGTACTCATCCATTAGTGCAAGGAAGTCACAAAAATAAGTTTCAAAATAAACAAGGATGTCAGTCATTTCAGCTTACTATTGAAATAAATAAATAAGAAATAAATGAGACAGGAAAAATACAAGTATGACATATTTTGTCTCCCATGTAAAAGCTAAACTGTTAACTTGCATGTAAAACAGTGATTGGTAGAGACTGAGAGAGGTGGAAGGGTGAAGATAGAGTCTGGATTTGACTAGTGCACGATGTATGCATTTGTTGAAATGTCAACTTGGACCCTACCATAGATTCAATTTTCCATCAGTGTAAGGAAATCATTCTAAAGGAGGAAAGGGCTTTTGTGGCACTGGCTTCAGGGTTTTCCATCTATGGTCTGCTTGCTCCAAGGATTTTGTACTCGATGGTGCAAGCCTATAACCCCAGCACATCATGGACGTAGGGTCTGGCACAGGAAAGCTGCTCACCTCATGGCAGACAGGAAGCAAAAAGGGAGAGAAAGAGCCAGAGGAAAAAAAAAACTGAGATAAATCATAACCCCCAAGATCTCCTCCCAGTGACTAACTGTTAAGATTCCCTACTTATCAGTAATACCATCAAAGTATGAATAAATCTATAAATTAAACTCTGGATAAAGTTAGAGCCCTCATGACTCAGTCACATAACAAAAGTCCCACTTCAACATGTAAAACTTGTATAAAATATTTTACAAGTGAACCAAAAGACCTATCTATTGACAGACCAAATGTGTGCCAATCAAAATGTAAATATGTTTCTCTTTAGTTATTTAATATTGTTTATTGACTAGTTTCCCTCAACATGAATATAAGCGTGATAATAGAAGTAACTTGTCTCTTTGGGTCATCATTTTAATTCCCTGTTTAAACTATTTTGAGCACATATTCAAGCAATATTTTAATTTACTATGAATTAAGGAATGAGTAATTTGTTCATTCTAGGAGACTTCTGGTCATTCAATTTCATGAGATAGATTTCTACTGGCATGATCTTTTTTTTTTGAATACCAATAAATATTTAAAACAGAAATCCCACTTGCTTAAAACAAGCTTAAAGCTTAAAACAAACTTAAAGACATTTAACTTCAATATATTAAAATATAATACATTTTCACACATGAAATGATAGTTTCTATGTCATTTTATATCACATATATTAGAATATTGTATATGTTATACAGTAACAATAACTCAATATACAGTGATTTAACATAGGTAAAATGAAAAATAACATCATCAAAATGTTCGAGGCTTTAGTCAAGTGTGGTGGTGCAAACCTATAGCCCCAGAACTCTGATGGTACAAGCCCACTCTTATTTAAACCCAGTTGGAAAGATGAAGCAGCTAAGTGAACCATGTTCAGCTTCATTCCTACTGAGCAGTCACTGAAAGTACTCTATACAGGAAGGGGAGAAAGGGAGCTGATACCTTAAACTATTCGCTCCTACTTATAGAAAGAAAAAAATCAGAAAAAAGAAGAGCTCCTCACTCCATTACACAGTCACTTTCATTTGGAAACACTGGAATCTTATAAACAGGTATAAGATTTTCCAACTGCATTTCAATGCAGTTTTACTCTGATTTTCATAAAGTCAAAACAGTGCATTAACTTAATGCAATTAAAGTCTTCTTGACACAAGGTTAAAAATACAAAATTTTGTTTATTCATTCAACTTAAATGTCCTCCTTACCATTAAAATTCCAAGAGAATTGAAACTAAAATATCAAAATTATCACAAATTGAAGTCCAATCATGTTAATATTCCCAAATAGTTGCCCTTTGTCTGTTATCTACTAAATAAACTAAAATATGTAATTCATCCTCATTGGAGCATTTATTCTGCTGAAACTGAACTAGAGGAGCTCATGGTGCATAGGCAGAGTACGATTCCTCAGTGGCTGTGGGAGAGAGCTTGTTCATAAGGAGAGAGATTATGTCTCAGTGTCTCCAGTAGCCATATCTTCCCAACCCCAAATTTCCAGTGAGTCACAGGGTAAAGCTTTCCAATAACTGAAGCAGACACTCCATCCTTTAAAATCCTCATCTCCACACTCACCACATTTAGGAAATACACACACCTCTGGGCTTTAAAGTAAATATTGCAGAACAAATTGTATAGTGTAAATCTAATTCTGAATTTACTTTTACATTCTACAGGCTGCCCCTCAATTGTTTTCATTTGTGTAGAATCTATAGACTGATCTTTATACTTAAACTTCATTTCAAGAATCTACCCAGTACAATATTGTCTGTGTATGCAGCAAAAATTTCAAGAAAAAGAATGTTTGCATATATAGAATATTTGTTCTATATTTTTAATGCTCACACCAGTATTGTGTAATAGAAAAAAATCTGAGCTACACAATAATATAAATAAACAAGGATGTCTTTTGTAACAAAATAGATCATCTCCCAAACTATAAAAAATGAAAAAAAGAGACAAAATAATATACAGAGTATAACTCTTCTCATATAAATTTCAAAACCAATGTTCTAAACAGTTCAGCATATAAAATAGGTATAGATAGGTATATAGATAGGTATTATATAGGGCTAAAAAGAAAACATGATAAATTGATAACAGATGGGAATTTAGATAAATATGGTGAAAAGATTTTTTTCTACCACTTTTCTACTTTCTTTCAGGTTTGGGATGTTTCCAAATGAAAGGATATAAAAGGGTTAAAAATCGGCCAAATCCAATTGACACTGTTTTGGAGTAATAGCGTGGGTACTAAGTGAGAAAACAATGATCAGAATCGGCACAAGGAAACCTTGGGAAGAAGGGTGCGTGAGGTCTGGGGAGCGACCTGTGTGGAGCGCTGGTGCTGACCTTTCTTCCTCCACATGTAAATGTGTGTATTTCATTCAAAATTGCTTACTACACTCTACATGTAAATGTTATGCGTTTTTGGATGTATATTTCATTAGGGGAAAAATGTAAAAACAGAAAAATCAAAATGGCATTTGGTACAATGAGGCCTTCTCCAAACATTTAGATATTTGTAAAACTGGAAAGTACATCTGTCACTCCTTCTATGTTCTTGTTTTTACTCTTTGATGTTTCCATTTTAATTTTGCTTTCATGGTGAGTATTGTCTTGTGAGTATGGATTCCATAATGTCTAATGGACAGATATTTCTTGTGCCACAGTTTCTTTATAAGTGTTTTGTATTTTTGCATGTGTATCAGTCATTTATGAGAAAGCTTATTTCCCCAAAGCTTTGCAGATAGAATATGTCATTACACACTGTATTTTAACAATCCAAGTGTTTACACATGATTTGTTTAGTTTTACATTGCATTCTTTTAGAAGTAAGGTTGAATGCAATTTTTTATGTTGAAGGGCTTTTTTCATAGAATTTCTGTTTTTAGTCTTTGCCCAGTTATCATCTGAGCTTTTCTTTTCAATTTTTAGAAGCAAATGTGATAATTTTCCATTTCTTGTGACTTATGCAGCAAATAATTTTCTTTTTTGTTTCTATTTTGCTATATTATTATTGCCAAAGAAATATTTTTTTGGCACTGGGGATAGAACCAAGGGATTTCATATTGTACTACATCACTGCTAACTGTATGCTATAGTACTATAAACTGTATGCTATAGTACTACATGAAATTCTAAAACACGAGTCTGGATAAACCTTTCTTTCTCTAAGTCGTGAGTGTCAGATATTTTGTTCCAGGGTTTAAGACAGTGACTCAGACAGATATTGGTACCACAGAAGTGTGGTTGCCATTGTTACTGCCTGATCATGTGGTTTAGAAGACTTTAATACTGGCTCAGGGAAGAGTTTAGAAAGGTTTCAAGGTGTCAGCTAGAGAAGCTCTACAATGCTGTAAGTTGAGTTTGAGGAGAGATTCTAATCAAATTTTTATTGATCAAAATGGTGTTAGAAATCCAGATGGTAAAGACTGGGTTCAGAGTTCAGTGGGAAACAAGAGTCTTACTACAGCTGGATTCCAGGCCTTGTGTGCTATTTGCTGGCAGAAATTCTGTCTACGTGTTGCTCATGTCCTGAGACTTTTCAAGTTGGCTGAATGTTCAGGCTGTAACATGGATACTGTTGGCTGCCTTTAACAAGATTTATGCTGGAAATAGCATCACAAACCAAATTAATTTTTGCCGTGCTGGATGTTTGTACTGATTTGGTCCCTTTTGTATCCTCATGCTTTTCCTCTTTGGAACAGCAATATTTATATTGTGCCATTGAATACTGGAAGTGTGGAACTTTCTTTGTGATATGGCTCTTATCTAGATGTCCTCCAGACGCCTTCTTGTACTCAGAGGTGGGAATTTGGAGCAAGATTGGACCAGTGGGATCCTATAGCTGATCCTCTGCTAAGTATAGGGCCTGGTTCAGAGAGGCAGTTCACTGGAGACAGAAACTAAAAGGATTTATGTTCTTTCATGATTGCTTCCTTCCATGTCCTAGAGTCTGCGTGTTTGTTGTATTTAACACATTTCAGGTTTTTTGTTTGTTTGTTTGTTTGTTTTGTTTTTGTGGTACCAGGGATCGAACTCAGGACTTCGTGCTTGCCAAGCAGGCGCTTATGCCACTGAGCTAAATCCCCAGCCCCACATTTTAGTATTTTGATACATGCGGTTTGGTTTACTCTCATTTTCACAAAGAAAACTGTTAATAGTCATTTGAATTTCTCTGAAATGTGGTAAAACTGTGACTTTTAGGGTGATAAAAAGATAAATGTAAGATATAATAGTGTGTATCTTGTCTTCATAGTTTACATATCACATTTCCTGACATCTGATCATTTTCAAAGATAGAAACCCTTGAAGGTTGTATTGTATGATCTTACATGTGTTTAGGATTTTCAAATTTATGGTTTTGAAAGCAATCACTTAAGACTGCTCTTTGTTCTTCAATCTGTTCTAAGGAAAATGGCTCCCCATCATGTGAAGTGACATTTGGATCATGATGATTATTTTTAATTAGCTAGGGAGATGATTAAAGAAATTCATTTAGTAAATTATTTAAATATTTTGTAATCAATTCCATGACATGTCACAGCTTTGTCAGTCATCCTAGTGAAAATGTGTAATCTAGGACTATTATTGGGTTTATTCAACCTGTTTATGAGAAAAATCAAGCCAAATGTCAAGTAACAAAGAATTCAGTGACAATTGACATCAGAAACATACAAGAAGTGGACAGAAATGTCAAACTGTCAGGATTCATAAATTGTCTATTAGAAATTTTACAGAGGCTATATGCAGACAATAAAAATCATACGTTGCTTCTCGATGTTATATGATGTTTGTGAGTTTGGTTAAGTATTTCAAAAATAATTTACAATGGCCAGGGATTGAGTTCAGTGGCATAAGTGCCTGCCTGGCATGCGTGAAGTCATGAGTTTGATCCTTTGTACAAAAAAAAATGTGATTATACTTCATATTCTAAATTAATCATCTTATTATGTAATCAACTTGGTATTTTAATATTATATTCATTTTCTTATGTGAAGAACCCACAAAGTATTTTCCCGGTGCCCTCCAAACCCTAATACCTTGCTTTAATGCCCATGTCAGTTCAGATTTCAACCTTCTAGGTGGTATATCCTGTTTTTATTCACTTGAGGACTTTTGAAACAAGATTTCTTGCCACTTATCCTTGTGATGCTTTGTGATAGGAATAATTTTAAGTTCTTGTTGCCGTTTGCTTTTTGTGCTCTGTTCTCTGTTCTTATAAACGTATAGATTCCCTTAGACATAGATACCAGTTCCAGAACCTTTGTCCACATCAGAACACAGAGGATGGGAAGTTCAAGGCCAAGGGCATGTGGTCAGTTGATGCTGAATATCTGTATACTTAGCCACAGTTTTGGGAATATGGAATCTCAAATACAGTAAATCATGCTCTTAGGCTTTGGGTTTACCAGTTCATGCGTCCTCACTTTTGAATGATGGACCAAACCTGTAACTTCTTTTCCTCTTATTCTACCCAGTATTTCCAAAACTACAGTAAATAAGTGTAGGAAATGTTCACTTGAATAATATCTTGAGTAAACTATCTTTAGAACAACTCATATGTCTCTTTATATAAGGAAAGAGAGAGAATCTTACCGTGTATATCTCCTTAATAATACAGAATTAAATATGAATACAGATTTTGAAACAAGAAATCAGTACATGCTCTAGGGAATAAAATTTTTGTTCTATCAACAGAATGCATTTAAAGATTTAGTTCTTTTACTCATATTATCAGGAAATAATGAATGTAATGCATCATAAATTATAAAAGAAGTTATGGCCCATAATTACATGAGTTCTGAAATATTTTGTGACATATATATTGTCACCAGTATCCCTTTCTCATCACTTGGAAAAGAAAAATGGTTGTAGTCAGTTGCATCAGCTTGGTGTCTAGCAAGCTGAAGTAGAAATTCTTCTCTACTGGTCCGCTGCGTAGATAATACTCACTCCAGTACATCTCAGTAATACTAACACTAAGGTTAATATATTTGACCTAAATTAGAATTTTGTCATTCAATCTACATATCCTGTGATACACTGTTTGAAATTTAAATGAATGCTAAAAGGCAAAAAAATCTTAATGTTGAAAATTCAACCTGAAAACAAAGTAGAATGAAATGATGACACATTTTATCTCCTAAGCTCATACTCAAAATAATTCTGTTAAAACCCCTATTAAGTGCATTTTAGCTTTGATTTTAATTAAGATCCAGCCAATGTCCTATTTGGATAGGCTAAGGGGATGAGTCTTTTTTCATGCATGCCTTGCATAACAGTTTGAGGGTTATTAGTGTTTTCATATGTTGTATTTTATTTATACCCATTGTGAAATCTGATGTTCAAAGATTTGCATCCTTTGACAGACATCTGATAGTTGAAAAACAGGTTTGCAGATATTTCAATATATGCCTACGCTGTGTGATCAGACTTACCAAAGGAACAATCATGTAGTTTTAATATCGTTTAAATTAAGTTGCTCTTATTTTCTTTACATTGCATAAATTTAAACAATTTTTCCAGCATGAAAATTACCATATATGTAGAAGTATATTTTACCCCTTATTTGAAACATCATGTACCATATGATCACTGTGAAGGTGACAGTTTTGGAATCTCTGCTATAGCTGAAAATTTTCTCTGGATATGTCTTTAATTTAAAAATACTGGTGCTGTTTTGGCTATTGAGGATGCCTAATTTGTTGCTTTATATTAGTTCATTTAATCTTGCCGACAAGTTTAATACTTTTATCATAAATATTATGACAAATAGAATAGTTTTCCACTAACTTAAGTTTTAAAGCAACGGATTCATTCTGTATGTGAATATGAATGTATGTAATGTATATTTAAGAATCATGAATTTACTAAAATTAATACATGTTTAGTGTAAGAAATAAAAGACACATATCAATTCTTCAGTGCTAAATAATCAATATTAAGTATAGTCTTACTTGGCGTAATATTACAAAGCTGTAAAGAAGACCAAAACAGTTTAAAGCATACAAAGTAATCTTAGTAATCAAGAAGAAAACTGATGATTATGCCAGGTTCTTTAAAAATATTAGCTAGAACATAAAATCTTTCTTATTGTTATAAATACATGGGGAATTTGAAAATAATAATACAGTATTTATTGTCCTGTTACTGGAAGCATTAGAGACATTGGGAACTAAAATGTTTTATGTCTTTCAAAAACCTTCTCAATAGCAGTTTGGACAGTGTTTATCTTCTTATTTTATGTTACATAATTGAAATGAGGATACTTCCTATGCCTGACCAGTTATTAAATTCCTTAGAACATTGAGTCAGCTCCCAATATTTGATTTCTTATTTTTAATATTTGATTTCTTATTTTTAATATTTGATACAATATATCCAAAGATATCTAAAAAGGGAAGTTTTTCTGGCATCCATTTTTTTGGAGGTTCTCATCATTTTCATACTACTTTCTTTCTTAACTTATGCTGATAAATGTGTGTTTTCTAATTTTCTCTATGTCCGAATTTTTATAGTTCCTTAAAAGCAGAAGTGTCAACATTCCAATGAGCAAAGGTATGTCTTATATTATTCCATAATCATTTGATTTAAATTTTAATATCATATCTATCACTTTTTACTCCTTCTGTTGTTTCATATTTGATGGTCAGTTTCCTGTCTTCACTCAATTTTACAAGATCACAGGAATCTTTAACTGAGAGTGAGAATTCCAAACACCTGTAAGGTTTACTGTTTTTGGATAGACTCGTTTATCCATAAATTATTATAATATGAATTAATGAATAATTACAAAATTTATTCATAAAGTTTACCCATAAATAATTATAAAATAAGTTAACAAGTAATTATAAAATTATTTATTGTCCTAAACATGTTTCTCTCACTTATTCTTTCTCTTCATAAGTTTTGCCCTGTGGTCTTATGTTTTGTAGCAATTTTAAATGAATGATTTGAAAATAATAAAATATTGCACAATAATATTTGTAATGTAAAATGAAACAATTTGTGAAATGATATTTGATATTCTTTAATCAAAACTTATCTGTGCAACACATCTCTGAAATATAAGCATCAGTATCATAATGATTTTACCTGTGAGAAAACTGAGGCACCATTAAACAATGCAATCAAAGTCTCAGGCCCTTACACCGCTAAGTGTGATGGTGTTGAGCTTAACCTAGAATGACTGACACCAGGGACTTTACATGTCTGTACTCTAAATGCATACTCTATGTGTTCTGGAAAATTTATTTTGCAGTTTTCCCATCATAAAACCAGTAGGTTAGAAACACAACAAAGAATGAGTTTAGTATGGATCCCTATTTTCAGACATAACATAAAATTATTTTTCAAAAGATGGACGATCTTGCTGATTTGAAAGGAAGATTGAAGCATTCACTCCTGATCATCTTGGTTATTATACTTTTTCCATAATACATTCTATATTAGAATAAAATCGGTTGTATAAAAAACTTGGTATTTACATATGTAATATAAATATTACCACTAGGAATAAAATTAATAATTTGTATGTAATGTTTCACTCCATTAAGTGTTAATTACATTTCTGACTCTGTTTGTAAACTTGCTACATTGTGAGATTTTCTTTGGTATTTAGTAACATTATTTAGTGGTTTTTAAATTAAACAATGGGTATTTATGTTTAAATATTCTCGATTCCTTGTTTTTTTGTTTGTTTGTTTTTGTCTTTGTTTTCATACCAGGAATCAACCTTACGATTTTGCATTTGCTAGGCAGGTTCCGTGCCACTGAGCTATATCCCAGGTCTTTGTTTAAATAGTCTGAATTGACTTTTAGAAATCTTCTGAACCATTTTGAAAGGAGGTAACTGTAGAGAAATTTTAGTTGTATTTCAACATATTTATATGTTTAAAATATTTGCATAGCAACTCCTTTCTCAATTGTGGAAGCAAAGATTGTTAATTATACTAAAACTGAGTAGAAAAAAGTTGGGCTCACTACATCACTTTCAATAAACTAAATGATAGACACAGAGTTTGTTAAAATATAACAAATGTAAATAAGGAAAATGATAGAAATCAGAACAGTAAAGTGATAAGCGAAGAATACATTTAGATGAAATTAGAATGTGACTTGGGATATAGAGTGAATATTCACTCACCCAAGAAAAACTCATCTAATCTCCATCTAATAAGTCAGCTTTCCAATTACATGACTAGATTTGAATTAATATGTTTACCAAGGACATGCATTTTAATTTTACTTAACCCTATCATAATTTGATAGAAAACATGAGTGATTTTATCCTTTGGTTGAAATATTTAGACATTTTCTGCTTTATAAAAATGAAAGCATGTGAATTGATAATATACTTTGTGTGTTATACTAAATCTAATCATTTTGCATTACTAATAAGTACTAGTATATTAGTAATGTAAAACAGTGAAATATTGTGAAAAACAGCTGGAATAGAGCTGTTCTATTAAATGTCTTAATAGAAGACATTTTCTTATAATAAAAAACTTTAAATCTGTGTAATTCTAGATTTATTTATTTCTATGACTGGAACCAAAATGCTTTTTAATTAGATTACCTTTGAAAAGTAGACTGAGAAAACTCTATAAAGCACTAACTTGCTAGAAGGGAGGAAAAATGTACTTTTGTAATCAGAGAATTAAGTCTCTGTAAAATCATAACATTAAATTTCACAGACTTAGTTCTTCATTTGTAAATTACATTAAAATATGAAACAACTTTTATTTGTGACTGTATATGCATGTTTATGAACCATGATTCTAATCAGCTCATGTCTAATGCTGAAAATGTCCTGAGATCAACACATCTGCCACAAGATAGGGGCTTTCCCTCAACTGGAGTCCTATAATGTAGCTGACCCCATTAGCATACCTTCCCTCTCAAAAAAGAAATAAGCATGCAGGACACCAGATCTATGGTCTTTCTTAGTGAGCCTTAACCATTATTGTGATCCTCAATAATGAAACCTTGAACAGATAATGCACTATAATGTAAGTGGGATCTTTTTTAAGTGGGATTATTTTAAATGATAATTTTTAAAAGTACACTAGGAAATAAGTAAGATTTGTTTTGCATTAGGACAAGTGAATAACATTCTAGAAAACCAAAACTGATGTTAGAAAAAAGGGAAGGGAAGGGAAGGGAAGGGAAGGGAAGGGAAGGGAAGGGAAGGGAAGGGAAGGGAATCAAATAAAATTTTAGCATACTGTTGCTGACATTACAAATATTGTAATCTCAGAGAAGCATTTTTTAAATTTTTAGTGTATTCTTCTAACTTTACTGTATTTCTTCCTAGAAATTACATCTGAATTTCCACCTGAATATGCTTTTCTTTCTTTTAGAACATAGACTTATTTAAAAATGTTGCATAACTATTTATTGAAATATACTTAGAATTGAAATATACTTAATTTATAATGGGTATATATAGAATTGAAATATACTTAATTTATAATGGGTAAACACTTTTGTGTTTTATTACTTCTGTAAATGTTTCTTCAATGTACATTAAAATAACAAAAAGAAGTCAGCCCTTCTATATATAAATTTAAAACAAATGTTGCTCTTTGTAAGGGCAAATGGCAGAGTTTATATTTTAATGCTGTTTTAGCTCTGTTGTGCCCCTAGTTTAGCACGGCCTGCCCCTTTAAATAGTATATACATCTTCAGTATCACTAGTTAACAAAGAATTATGTTGAAAATCAATTGCAAGTTTTAATACTACTCAAAAAAATGTTTTTCCAATGTAGTAAAATATCAGTACCTTTTCAAGACTTTTACAATTCTTATAACTTTTTGAGCCTAAAATCTCTTTTGGCTGAGCTCCTTCCCTTGTCAGGGTATGGTTTGCATTGGAACACCATAACATGTTTATACCAGTAATGTAATTATATCTTGAATTTAGCTGGCAACTGATCACATTTTAATTCAAAAGCCACTTTTACAGTTATGCTCATCATTCTAGGTTTTAAAGATTGTCTATAAGAAAATCTTCATTTGCTTGAATAAAGTTACACCTGAAGTTTATCTTTTAACCTCTATTAACCCATTCTTGAGCATATGAAATCATTTTCTTCCTGCCATTAATTATTCTACTCAAAGGAAAATGACTAAGTGCGCCATTTAGGGCTTTGAGTATATTACATGATAATTGCAGTTTTAAGTTATTGTTTCAATTCTTTTCTTGCATGACACCAATGTTTTTCATTGGTATATTCAGTTATATACAACTTAGAGCAAATTTTGTATCTTTTACTAGTTATCCACTACTTTTCACTGTTTCTCATGTCATTAGTGTGACCCAGTCACATCCTCTTTATCTGAACTTATTTTATTTTGTTCACAATGCTGTTCTCAAGAAAATGCTATGTAACATTTAGAGTGGAAGATATTTTGAGAAATACAATTAATTTGAGTTTCATTCTGTTAAAAAGAATGGATGTAAAATGTGAATTTACTCATGTAATTTGAGGTATTCTGAAAAAAAATAGTTGCTTGCCATCTTGCTTACTAAACATATATTGAGATCAGTAATTCCAGCGGACCTGAGTGATTTAATTAAATTTCAGTTTGTACAATTAATGTTTGTCTATGTAAATCATTGTTTCAATTAAAACTGCTTAATGTAGCCTTGGTTTCATAACCTAAATTATGCCACTTATTTTGGGTCATTAAACTTTGTTAAATATCAAGCATGATTCTGCTACTACAATTTCCTGCATGCTTTCTAAAGGTCTATATAGTTTAATTCACATACGAATGTCTTATGTAGTGAGCAGAATATGTAATTTATTTTATTTATGAATTAGCCTATTTTTAAGATATCATTCCAGTTTCAATAAATTGCTGTTACACAAGAATTATTTTATTTTTATTAAATGTAATGCATTTGAAACTCAAAAGTAACAGAACTTGTGTATAGTCTAAAATACGTGACATATCCAAGAGGAAAAACTTGGTATATACGTAAATCTTTGCAACTTAATCATGTAAATAGTGATATTTAATCATAGTGGTATTGTCTTACAAAAGCAATGCAAAATATTTACTCTTTTTCACCAG
Source organism: Dolichotis patagonum (assembly GCA_004027295.1). Classification (NCBI taxonomy): domain Eukaryota; kingdom Metazoa; phylum Chordata; class Mammalia; order Rodentia; family Caviidae; genus Dolichotis; species Dolichotis patagonum. Next base: position 10,005 of record PVJX010027788.1, on the reverse strand, counting down.
CTCCTCATTGCATGAATTCTGAAGCAGTTTCCATTTTCTTACTATCTTCCCACACAGGTCTGCCTCATCCCTATTCCAATTTCCCTCAGTAGTATTCTAAATAACTTTCTAGTCCCTGGTACTTTTATTTTAGTAGATCTGTCCTTGATATGCAATTTTAAAAAAAACTTCAGAATTGACATATTTCTGACTTTGTTATAAAATTTTGTTTTACTTTTTTCATAGAATAAAATAAAATGAAATTTAAAAACCTTGAAAGTGGCAGGTATGCTTTTTTTCCTTTTAATTTGCTTTTTAAAGAAAATTTAGGTTTGCTGTTATTCACATATATTTAAACAAAGGAACTGCAATGATTGAAAATGCTTGAGAAAGGTAGCAATTGGTGGAAGATCCCGCTAGAAAACAAAGGGAAGATGCTGGAACTCTGAAGGTTGATGAGCTAAAGGCAGGAGTCTGTATGTGATAATACTAAATTTCACACAGAAAGGAAGGAAGATACATATAAAGATATTCTTGATCCTTTTAGGAAGCTAAAGAAGCAGCAGATCTCTTAAGAGTGAAGAGATTAGTAGTGATTTATGTTAACATTCAATACATAACATAGACCTTTAGAGTGTATTTAAATTCAAATATAGATGAATACAATTACTGTCATGAAACAGTGGTATTTCATTCCATATTTATATGTATGCTTCTCACTTACCTTTTCAGTGTTCTAGACCTTAATATGAAATGCATAGAACAGTAAATCCAGTGTGCAAATACACATTGCATAAGCTCTTTCTGGGCTGAAGAATCCATTCCTTTGATCGTTTCAAGTGAACTCTATTAACTTCTTAAACCTGGCTTTCAGCATTCTTCTGTTTATATTCCATGCTCTTGTCAGACTTGAATCAAACTGAAACTTTTTTGTTATTCAGCCTGCAGAAAGGAAAGACATTTGGCAGAAAATTGTCATATTCAGAAAAATTTGTAAACCCTGAAGAAATATCAAGGAAGGAAGCAACAGTTCACATATTCAAGAGTGTTAAAATCCAGGAATTCATTTCCATTTTATTATTAACTTTCCATCTTTCAAAGAAAAACAAATAAATTTGTAGAAATATCAAAAGGCAACTTCCTTCTCAGAGGGGAAGTGAGAATGTGTTTTCATGCTCTTCTTGTTCTCCTTTGCTGGGCAAGGAAGCAATTAAACAGGTGAGAGACAACCCCACAGAAACACGGAATGTAGATAAAATCTGTCTGAAACATCTGTTTAAAAATTCTAAAGTCATAAGATTAGAGGTTGTAAAAGAGAAATAGTCTCGGAAATAGGCTTAACACCTGCTCACTGAATCCCCTAATGCTCTGTGCTGTGTGATGTTCTCCAAACCATGAATAAGTCTGTCAATCAGCAAATCATTTACGTGGGGTTAGAACAATGTGTACAAAAAGAAGAGGAAAAACTACAGAGACCAAGGGATACCACAGGTATAAGGAGGCATAAAAAGTACAGGCTTTCATTTGTTGCTTTCCGATCCTTACTAGGGTATTTCTTGTCTTCAAAATTTGTTTTCAACAGAAAGATGTGTTTTATCTTTCCACTGAGACTCTTTTTCTTTCCGTTCTCCTGACCATTTTACTAAGATTTATTCCTCGCTTTATAAGCAGGCTATAGAAGTATTTTCTTCATGTCACGATCATTTTTCACTCTTGCTTTCTCAGATTTTGGTCTGCTGATCTAATGTTTTAGTATTTTTCAAATGAAATAAAATTATGCTGAAAGTTGCTCAACTTTCAAAATTCATTCATATATAAATAACATAAATTATAAAGAAAACTTGCAACATAAAGTATATACAGTTCAATATTCTTTGTCAAATTGATTATAATGGTTCATGCAGTAAATTTACTCATTTATAATTTTAGCAAAATATGAAAATTTGCAGTTTATGGTTGCTGCTTTTGATATAAAATAAATATGGAATTATGTCCAAATGTTATAAGCCTCAAATTTCTTTTACTTTTTTTAATTCTAATAGTTATTGAGCTCAGATAGTATTGGTAGATAGTACCCAACCAACAATATAAAATTAGAGAATAAGTCATATCAAGGCTAAAATTAACAAAATAATACCTTTATTTTCTAGTCAAATCTGTAAATCTACAAACTTTCTTAAAAATATACATTTAAAGAAATTCAAAATTCATGTCATTTGGTATTTATATTTTAAATACAAAAATATAAAAGTAAAAGCAAAAGAAGTTTTATTAAGCACAAATTATTTCAAATTATCTTGGAGTTTGAGAATAAGGAAGGGTGTTCTCTTATGTTTTTGGATTCTCAATTGTCAATTCTTGAGGTGTTTCCAAGGTATTTACAAGGTCATAAGCAATGCCTTTAGAAGCATTATGACATAACTCCCTGTAACACCCAATGACAGAATTACGTTCCTTTTAACCAATTCAGTACGCAGTGGCATTACTTTGATAAAAGTCAATGGTCAGCTAAGCAATACACTTAGAATCTGATAGAACATTTTGTGCTGGCCATGGTTTTCCATTTCCTAATTAACTACAAAATTGAAAAGTTAAAGACAAGCTTAAATTCTGGGGACTGGGCCTGGGAACAAACTTTCCTGGCCTATGCATACAGTGGATGGAGCCGACAATGTGGCCATACTCTTGGGCGGCGTTCTAAGGTAAGTTTAGGAGTCAACTGTATTACTTCCTGATCTTGCTTCTGCTCAGGTCTGTCATTTCTCCGTGCTGAGTTATACACCAGGAACCTCTCCAGGGCACAGTTCTGCCTCAATGCTGTCAGGTTGCTAGGACATTATGTATTAAATTCTAACATAAAAGAGTTTTTCATTCTTTCACTCTGCCATTAAAGGAAACCCGCACGAAGTGGACTCCCATTGACCTTTCTTTTCATTGATTGCAATAAGTAGCCAGTTTATCAAAGATACAGCATGCCTAGATTGTTCCTAATTATGTGTATTTTACCTGGCACAACAAAATCACATGAAGTCAAGGTTATGATGTAAAGAACAGTGAGAGCGGGGTAACCTTCTATTGTAATAATCATTTTAATCCTTAAAATTCTGAAGTGGGAAAATCACAGTTTGGTTAAGTTTGAATTCTTCCTGAGTTTTAGACTGTGACAATGGCTTATTCTCTAAACATCCTTTATTGAATTATAAAATAAAACTAATGATAGAATTTATCATACATCCATAGCCATTCTCCTTAAGTTTTAGGCTATCATCCTCACATAATGCTATTAAACTAAGTATTATTAACCAAAGAAATGAAGTGCAGAAAAAAATGAACTAAGTATGTCTTGATTGCAAAACTAGACATTGAGTGGAAAAGCTAGCACTTCAACTCTTTGTGTTTATGGAATTTTTTTCAACTACCTATATTGCTTGCATTATGCCTTTAACAATAATCTCTAATATTCTCTAGAAGCCTGAAGCTGAAATAATATACTAACCCCTTCTCCCTCCCTCTCTCTCACTCTCTGTTTTTCTCTCTCTCCTCTGTCTCTCTCTCTCTCTCTCTCTCTCCTCCTCCTCCTCCTCCTCTCTGTCACTTTCTTTTATTAATTGCAGATGTCTTTTTCTAGGAAAGTGGGTGAATTTCACCATTCTTTGAAAGCCTATAATGTGTACATTTTTTTTTATTTCAACAAGACAAATGTTGACCAATGTAGCCTTTCATGAGACATAAGGGTCAGGCTGTGCTCTAGCAATTGGGGTTCTGATGCTGACCGACTTTCACCTTCCAAATGCATGAATTTTGAACTCATTGTGATTCCAATAGAGTCTTTCTCTCTTAAGTGTTGAGCTTTGGCTTTCCCTTCCTTACAAGCTGTGGAGTCTTATAGCTGTTCTGCCTAGAACTGCCCTAAAAAGATAGGCTGCCTCGTCTGGCAAGATAGCATGCAAGACTTGTGGTATCCAGACTCAGAGTATGAGTGAAGCTACGAGTATGATTTCTTTCCTGTATTTCTGTCCTGATTGTCTGCAGAACGTCAAGGAAATTTATCAAATATCTCATTTGATTGTCCTTTAACATTTATTTCAGACTATATCTTTTTTCTTATAAAATATCCTCTAAATTTAGATCTATTTGAAATAGCTTCATTTTTGCTCAATGACAATATCAGAGTGTAAGGTAAGGCTGGATTTTATATAGCAAAGTTTTGAAGAGAGTTGGAAGTACTGAAGAAAATCATTTGCAGAGCCATAAAAAGTTTACTTTTTAAGATCAATTATTGTACAATTCAATTTAAAACACACATATCTGTCATCTAAGCTAAATGAAAAGCCCTTGGCAGAAGAGTTGAGAATATCACAATTTCAGTAAAATAATGCTATAGAAACGAAACTTTCCAGAATACTTTCTTGCAGAGAAATCATTTGCTGGCCAAACCTGAAGGCATCTACAAATTCATCAATCACATTTGATAATTTAATAATTCAGTTCTGCTCTCTTTTCCACAAATTTCAGTGAACATGGTTAAATGCAGTAGGAAACATCTCATTGTCATGGACTTCATATGTGTAACCCAGAAGTATTCCTCAGATGAAGAATTCAACTACTCTGCCAGGGAGCTGCTATCACACATTACCACAAGCAACATGACTTTTCAAAAAGAAAATTATGTTTTCAGAGTTCTGTTGGCTAGAAATTTCAAATGAAGTTAACTATCAGTGTGTCTTGGTTATATAATTCCAATCACTGTCATCATCTTTACACCTTCTTTTTCTCCTGTTTTTAATACAGACATTTATTGTATTTAGTGGTCACATGGGTAATCCAAGTTGATCTCATTTTGATAACCCTAATTTGATTATAAGGGCAAAAATCTTTTCTAAACAAGTTAGCATTCATGGGTCCCTTATGTTAAGACGTGGACATATGCATTCCCAGAGGGAGATCCTGCATTACTCTTCGTTAGATACCACATTGAAGTAGCAAAGACTGAGTAGGTCACTCAAGACAAATATCATCTCTGATAATTCTGAAGTCCAGGATTCAGTTGTCATTGTGACAGTTGGGTGATTTCTTCGGAGATCTTTTTCTTTGTGGTGTAGATGACCCTCTTCTTCCTTCTTCATATGATCTTCCCTCTGGGTCTGTCTGTTTCTAAATTGTTCCATCCTATAAGCTCATCAGCCTTTGTAGATTAACTTTCACACTAATGACCTTATTTTAAATTAATCACTCATTTAAATATTTTGTATTTTTAAGATGCACATTCTGAGACATCGAGTATCAGGGCTTCAGGATATGAATTTCTTAGAAGATAAAGTTCAAGCCATGAAAGCAACTATTTGGCCAAATATAGAGCATCCCTAGAAAACATGTTTTCCTTACTCTATGTTTATTTGACTTAAGAATAAATTTGTGAAAGTGTGAATGAGGACAGTTCGGAAGAAAGAACATACATATATATGTACGTGTGTGTGTGTGTGTGTGTGTGTGTGTGTGTGTGTGTGTGTGTATTCTGTGAGAAGGAAGATTATCATATTGTAGGATATCACGTTGTGGGGTACTTGAGTCTCCAGAGCTAAGCTTAATAAATGAAAGTTCTGGAAATAGTCAAACCTTGTTTCATTTTATGTACCCCTCTGGCATAGTAATTAGGGGTAATAGAATACAAAGAAGAAAACACACTCTGGATTATATTGGATCATAAGACACCACCTCAAAATGTCTTTGTGCATATTTAATCAATCACAAATCCTTTTTTAGGGATAAATGTCCTCTGTTCTCATATTATAAATTGTGTTAAAATGACTTCATCTATAGTCCATTTACATTTATGGCAGCAGCCTTATAAAGCAAATGCTGTAGTGGGGTCAGTTTCAATGGAATGTGAAAGGAGTAGGTAAAGAATGACAAGAAGAATGAGTGTATTATTTTATTTCCTTCTTTCCTCTCACTCTGTCATTGTTAGGAGTACTTGATGGATTTTTTTTTCTCCAAAGAATCCATAGAAGTTATCTCCAAAATGTCATATACAATTTATTATGAAGGTATTGACAAGTCATTTAATATTTTTACTTTATCATATATAGGATAAATAAAGTCATAAAGACTGATATTCTCTTTGAGCGGAAGAAAGATCACTATTAAAGTAGAGGTTCACAAATCTTAGTTTACACATATGTTGAAATAATTGCAGGATGATACATTCTTGGAGGAATAAATCAAGACAGTCCTACCTGGTTTATACTTTGGATGAAATACTAGTTTCTGGATGGCAGCTGTCTTATTGATTTCTTTGGACATACACCTTTCTGAGTCCATAGAAAAATGTTACATGCCTGATCAGACAAAATAATTAATATCATCTAGTAAAACTTATGGGACATTCAGAAATCATTTCTTCATTTGCTTAAAATTATATAATGAGTAATCACCATTAACAATGTGGAATACATGAAAATGCCATAAAATATATCACTTTAGTATTTGCAAGCACATCTTTGAAACTAAGAAATATGGTCAACAATATTACATTCCAAATGTGTAGATAATAGACACTGCTGATTTGAGCTTTAATTCATATTTCTATGAACATACTTCTAGGCAAAGAAAAAAGAGCATTTGGTAGAACAGATAAAAGGTATATATATATATATATATATATATATATATATATATATATATATATAATTTTAGATTTCTTTTTAAGTTGGGGGAATGAGATTTAGAACCTCTCCAAGACAAGGTAAAGAGTAATGTCTAAGTACCATTACCTCCCTTTCCAAACCAAATAAGGAGTTTATTGTGAATAACAGTACAAGAGAATTGGTCATAGGCAATTGTTCTAACTGGTTATACTCAATTCTACTTTGTGTACACAAATAATTTTTCCTTTTATGGGTTTTTAGTATAAGAAATATCCTCTCTCTTTGTCTGTCTCTCAGTGTCTTTCTCTGTGTTTCTCAGTCTCTGTCTCTCTCTCTCTCTCTCTCTCTCTCTCACACACACACACACACACACAAACATGCAAAAGAAAGAGCTTAAGTGTCTATGCTTCCCAAATGCATATATTTATATAACTGAAAAGAGAAATGAAAGAAGTAAAAATAAGAGCATATTTTCTATGGCCTGGTTCAGTTGCTGGGAAACTCTTCTTTAAACTTGAACTTTGACTACTACAGTCTGTTCTCAACTTCTTTTCCAATTTAAGATTTCTTTTAACTTCTCTCATTATTCCAAATTTCAATGTAATCTAAATAGTGGAGATTGATGCAGTCTACATGATCTTACTCACCCTACAACAGCAGTTATGAGCTTTTTATATTCTGTGTAACACTGGAAAAAGAGAGGGAGAAAAAGAAAGAAAAGAAAAAGAAACAGCCCTTGTGAGCATTAGTAATGGCAGAGACAAGAAAGTACATAGAAAATTTGTGATTTAGTCCATTCAGCTAAGGAAGGGGATCACAGCACATTTTCCCAACTTGACTATACCCTCATCCACAGATTTCTCCTCAAAATAGTTTTGATCAAACACCTAAAATTATTTAAGAGAGTAAACATAACTTTAAAGAGGGCAAGTCAAGTATCAAGATAAATAAAAATAAAGCTCTCACTAAATGGGATAAATCAACATCTGTAAGACAGAAAAATAAGAAAGGAGTTTGTTAGTAAATGTATAATCATTTAAACGTAATTTTGGTGAAGATATGCATATGTTGTACATAATGTAAAGAAATTGGAGGACTATAAAGTAATCTGTTTATAAACAATCTAATCAAGGAAAACCTCTATATGATTTCAATAGGTCCTCCTGGATTATTCATTATTTTAATTCTGCATTTTTGTATTTACTATCATTTGTACCTTACAATTGTCACTCATTTCTCTGTGGTCTGCCTCCCTCACATGATTATAAACTATTTACTTAATTTTATTTTTTCAATGCTGGGAATTGATTAATGAACTTTTAAAATCGGGGATATTGTTTTGTTCATCATTTACTACCTGGAGTCCAGCAAAGCAATTATTGAAAATAATGCTTGCATGATTAAATTAGAAAATATAGGAAAATAAAAAATTTACAAATGTTCCTCCATTTATGCTTAATATATTTCTATTGAAATTTCAAAAATTGTTTCTTAAAATTTTGTTTCATACTTGTTTAAAAAAAAAGCTTATAGTACAACTGGACCTGAAATATCCTTCAAGAAGATTGATTTGTGCATTCATTCACTTCTTAATTATCCATAAGTTTACCAATATTCATGTGCCTTTGCCATAAAAAAGACCCATAAGTAGTTGAGAAGGTTGGTTTCCACACAAACTATTTTTATACAATGCTTTACTATGTGGAATCAGCAAAATGAAAAGGAAAACTGTCAGGGTTAGACAGAAATGTTTTCACAGGTATGACCTTTTGTGTTGTTCATTAATGGTGAGTGAACTTTGTACTTGTGGAAAGAAAAAAAAAATAGAAATAAAGCACTCTCTGGAAAGAGAAAGAGGGAAAGGGCACAATATGCTCTGGAATGCCAAGGAGTTGAATGCAACATTCACAGAACAAAGGAAAAGGATACTTGGATACAAAAAGAGACAAAAGAGGGGGATGTGTTGTCCTGGATTCTATTAAAAGTGATGATCTACTGCATTTCATCTTCAAGAATAGAATAATAAGTAAAGACAATTTCGGTGGAAGAAAGTAGAATTTGGAGTTAGATTCCAAAGCTTGCTGCCATTTCATCACTGATTAGCTGAAAGGGCACAGCAATAAATCAGCTTGTTATCATCCAGATCAGTCAGATAATAGAAACAGAGAATGGATGCTACCTCAGGGCCTTTATTGTGTTGATAGATGTGATGAAGAAATAGTTGTTTTATATTTTAACATCTAAAACTAATGTTTAAAGTTAGACTTGCAGTAGTATGAATTTTGAATCTTTATGACAACTATGCTCTGCAGTTCACATTTATATATATAAGTTTATAATTTACTGGCTGGAGTCCAAAAATAAACCTTTATTTCAAACCAGCATAAATTATTCATATCTCACTTGTCATATTTTCATAGTAAGAAAAAAAATCTCTGAGATTTCAGGGACTAAATGCAATTTTTTCAGTAATGTCCTAGACAATGTAATAGTGTCATATACGTCAATATTTTTAAACTTCCTGATTTTGGGGTAATGAGTCACCCGTATCCATAAACCATAATTTATTGAAATTTTGGAGTATATAGAGATCATCATGAAGTTAACAATACTTCACAATTATTATAATGGCGAAAGGCTGAGAGCTAAAGCCCAACAGAAAAGGTAACATTATAATAACAGAATTCTAAGCCAAACTAACTTTGAAACAGCGAAGGCAAGGTTGAGAGAAAGTTGGCCTCCTAGGCCTTCATTGCAGATTTGCAATCTGAATCCTCCCATTTAGAGACAGACACATGGGCTATAGAAATATCTTAGTCTTCCTGGGTTGCTATAACAAAAGATCATAAAATAAGAGGTTCATAAAACTATATTTTTTAGAGTTCTAGAGGTTATCAAGTTCAACATCAATGTACAGACAGATTGAATGCAATGTGAGGACTTTATAGCTCAGAGTATAGTTTCTTATCACATTTCAGGTGGGGACAAGCAAGGTAGCTCTCTGAGGCCTCATTTATTGGATACTATTCGCACTCACGAGGTCTAATCACCTCCTAATCACCTTCAAATAACATCACACTAGAGCTGTCCTCAATGTGACAATTTTAAAGGGATGAAAATGCTAAGTTCACAATAGAACAGTTACAAAACCTTCTATTTCACTTATTTTTTTAAAATATGGTAATATGCTTACATGCTATATTCCCCACCTGGAAATTCTCAATTATTATTCTATACTTTCTTCGGACCATAGGAAGATTTTGCAATAGGAAAAGTTTCACATCATCTGATAGACATGGGACGCCTCCAACATTCTACTGTGCATCTAACTTATTCCCACAGGACTCTCAATTTCTCAGTCATTTTTCTGGAAGCCCTC